>PITA01029527.1:0-17764 GCA_004023965.1 Spilogale gracilis | reverse complement strand
TGCCTTTGGAGACGTGTCTTGAAAGAAGTTGCTGTGGCCGATGTCAAAGAGGTTACTGCCTATGTTCTTTTCCAGGATTTTGATGGATTCCTGCCTCACGTTGAGGTCTTTCATCCATTTTGAGTTTGCCTTTGTGTGTGGTGTAAGAGAATGGTCTAGTTTCATTCTTCTATACGTAGCTGTCCAATTTTCCCAGCACTGTTTATTGAAGAGACTGTCTTTTTTCCACTGGATATTTTTTCCTGCTTTGTCAAAGATGATTTGCCCATAGATTTGTGGGTCCATATCTGGACTCTCCACTCCGTTTCATTGGTCTATTTCTCTGTTTTTGTGCCAATACCATGCTGTCTTGGTAATCACAGCTTTGTAATAAAGCCTGAAGTCAGGTAATGAGATGCCCCCAGCTTTTCTTTTCTTCTTCAGCAATTCCTTAGCGATTCGGGGTCCTTTTTGGTTCCATGTAAATTTTAGGATTGTTTGTTCCAGCGTTTTGAAGAATGTTGGTGGAATTTTGATCGGAATGGCATTGAAAGTATAGATTGCTCTGGGCGGTATAGACATTTTGACAATGTTTATTCCTCAAATATGTTTTAAAAGAGTTTTTAGTTTCTGATTTATTTTGGTGATTAGAATATAATGATTTCATTTTTGAGCACGATTTGTGTGTTTTCAGTGGCTGAACAAAGTTCCTCTTTTGCATTTTAATTATCATTACCTGGGAAATGTGATTGCAAACAAGAAACGAGCAAAAATCTTTATCATCTTATTTTAGTCACATATTAATATAATAAAGGAATTCTCTTTTTCAACCTAATCTTATCCTTTTTATTTTACTTTCAAACTTTCTATGAAAGATCTACATGAAGAACATGAAATTATGCAGTGTTTTTCCTACACCATATCAAATACTCAGAAAATTGATAATTTTTACCCAAATATTTTGGAGGCAAAGACCAAATTTCAGATCTGTTATCTAGATTAATGAATGGTAAAATGATACTTAAAGAAATTTTTGTACTTATCCTTAAAAAAATAAAAATAAGTGGATATCAAAGACCAAAGGAAAACAGACATTGTGGCTTTTCTCTCTCCATTAGCTCCATTTCAGTTGTTTTTCGTGAGAATCTTTGATGGCAACCTTTAGTTGTTTTGACATTTCTGGATATTTTGGGTGTTATCACCACAGGGAAAAATAAAAAAGCAATAATCGCTAGAACTAAAGAAATAGTTTTGTTAATAAGATACTAAATTAAATTATAGATACTTTATAATTTTAAATGTTTTGTCATGCATGATCTCGTTTTTAAGTCCCACTTTTTGGGCATCAAATGGATTTAAGCACTCACCATTTTCTGAGGAAAGTAGCATTGGGTACTATCCTTTAAGGAAGGGTAAAGGATAAAGTCCACTTGAGAGTTAAATAGAAATTTGATAGTTTATTCCTTTATCTTTTTAGTTTTACAAATGAATTACACTCATTTATGTTTTTTCTAGCCTTTTCTTCCTTTTTACCATTGCCAGCTGATTCATCTTACCCCCTTTACTGTATAACCTAAAAATGTACCCAGTTATAATAATATTTAGAATTATTGCTAACAAAGAGCTCTAGATGCAGCGACTGGTAGATAGAGAATTCTAAAACATCTTAAGTGAAAACATTACTGACATTACTTAACACTGTCTACCATAGTATATAGATAGCATATTATCTATGAAAAAAAGTTTCAGGTTTTCTTCTCTACAAAATGAATAAAAAATTTGCAAGGTGATGACCATCAAATTCTTCGAGATATTAAATCATAAGAAAAGATCTCAATAAAACAAACTAATGAGTGAAGTTCATGGAGGATAGTACAGAATATATTGGGAAAAGAGCTGCTGCTCAGTTTACTTGGGAAAATGCATGTGTGAAACCTACTGGCAGGGGGCTAAGAATTTCTGATACTCCAATGATGATCAACAAAGCCAGCCGCTTGCTAACCATGTCATACAACATAGAAAGTAGCTGTCAAATACCAAGCAAGCTGCATGAGACTTTTGCCAAGACATCAGGTGTTTCTGCAGGGAGATAAAACGTGTTCCACAGCTTGATACCTCTGTTTTATTTGTGGTACCTGAGAACAACGACTTTAGTAATTAATGGAAAGTCACTTTGTTTTTCATTTCTTTGATTCACATATGCACGTTAAAGCTTCTGAGTTATGCCAGAAACTTCCAACTAGTAGTACATGTATTAATTAGGGCCATGTTGGCCATTAGGTAAAATAATTATTTTCTGCACAGAGTAATAATAATTTACTAAAAGAAGCTTCAAAATTCATGTGAGGGAAATAATAACTTGTTTTTTTAGCAAGCATTCACATGATCATTCTGAATATTCACATAGTTAAGCCTTTTTAAGCCGATGTTGATTAATGTTTATAGTGAAGTAATACATGCAATTATTAAATTTATTATCAGCTTTTATATATGGTGATTCTTGTGCCAGTTTTCAAATATTAATCTTGTATGAAAGTTGAATATGTTCTATCTTGTGGATAGCTTCTAGAAACCGGTCCATGGAAGCTGTAATCCTGTGATGTAGCAATCCTTACTTTTGCCCCAAATGTAATATAGGGCAAATCTGTCAGCCTTAGATCTGACCCAGAAGGATTGCTTTGTCAGAATTGCAGAATTCATCATTAAAGAATTTTTTAGCTCTAATACTATACTAATACAATTCCCAATGTAGCATTGCAATGAGGCTCCTATTAGAATATGACTTTGTTTCCTCTGAGTATCCTATTATTACTTAATAATATTAAAATAATATTAAGGGAAAGGCATCCTTATGTTGGCATGTGTTTGAAGGACACAATTACCTTTGACTTTTCTGTGCACTTAATTTTGAGAGTTTCCATTTTTTAATTTTTTTAAAGATTTTATTTATTTATTTGAGAGAGAGAGGAGAGAGAACATGAGGGGAGGAGGGTCAGAGGGAGAATCAGACTCCACATTGAGTGTGGATCCTGAATTCGGTACTTGGTCCTAATCCTGGGATTTCAGGATCATGACCCAAACCAAAGGCAGGCAGTTCCTTAACCAACCGAGCCACCCGGGCACCCGAGAGTTTCCATTTTTGTTCTGGAAAAATGCCTATAAATGTAACGTTGTCAATTTATGTTACCTTTGGAAAAAATTTTATTGCATGTGATTCTGTGAGGTCATTAAGTTTTCTTTAGAAAGTCAAGAATGGTCTGGGAGAATGGATTCTATAAATGCACTGAGGTAGACAGACTTTTCTGTAGTTTATAGAATATAAAAAAAATTAAACAGGAACTTTTTAAGATGGATAGTGTGAAATCAGAGAATCTTTTAACCATTGGTTCTTTATGTTTACTTCACGTTTTCTCTCCTTTAGGGTGTCGTTAGGCCCACTGGGGGATATGCTGTGATGCTAAACTGGACGATGTCTTCTATCTATGGACTTAAACCTGGAGAGGTAATCATGGTTTTAAATTTATGATACATGACATTTCCTGGTGAACATGTATGTATTTTCTTATTTCTTATTTTTTAGGTGTGGTGGGCAGCCTCTGACTTAGGCTGGGTTGTTGGACATTCCTATATCTGTTATGGACCCCTGCTGCATGGGAACACAACAGTTCTATATGAGGTAATAAAATGAAATTAATACCACTTAAAGATAATTTTTTTTTTTTACTGAAACTTTTAAAGTAGTTTTTAAGTGGGAACAGAAAAATTTGGATTGGGGGAAGGAGACTTTTTAAAAATATATTCTTCCAGTTCAGAATATGATTTCAAAAGAGAAAGGAACACAGAAAAATAATAGCCACTATTTAAATTGTGCTGAACAAAGCTAGTAAAAATTATGTTATGAAAAATGTATACTAATCAGCTTGATGTCTATCCCTAAAGGACTTCTAGAAACTATTATACCAAAGGTATTGCAATAGAATAAAGGGTTGATTTTTTTAAATAATCATTCCCTTTGAAGTAAACAAAATAAACCTCCACACTGAATACCTATAATGAATTGTGGTATGGGTAACATAAATGTAGCAGAGATGAAGGTGCCACCCTAAGTAATTATATTTAGAAGTATTAGGCTCTCTTTAGAACTGAAGAATATACTGTTCTTGTGCATTTACCATCAGCTTTCTATTGTTTTTTTAGTTTATTTGAAACAAATAAAAGGGGCTCAGTTGTTTGTCTTTATCCTGGAATGATGTGCTCAAGAAGTGTAGATGCCATATAAGTATTTTTATGTAAAAGATTAGATATAATAACTACATTCTAAAACCCTTTATCTGCACTCTAGTTTCTTTCATCCACTGTATAAACATCCTCTATTCTTTCTGATAACAAAACAAAGCTTTTTAGACCTTTGCCCACTTCTAGTTTTCCCATCTTTATCTTCTTCTCCACCAAACTCACTGAAAAAGTACCAACTCCACATGGTGTGAATTTTGTATTCTTCTAATTGCTCTTTATCCCACTATGGTGCAGTTTCTGTCCACATCACTTCCTAGAATCTACCGCAGCAGAGGTCAACATTGACTTTGTAAGTGACCAAGACAAAAGGTCTTCAGTCTGGCTTTCTTTTCCCTCTCTCAGCGCATCAGCCATGCTGTTTCCTGCAAGTAATTCTCTCTCCTCTTGAGCTCCAAGCCGTTTTGCTATTGTTCTGTCTGTTTCTTCTTTCTGACATGACTCTTCCTGTGTCTTTCCTTACCTGGTTAATTCCCACTAGGCTTGAAGACTCTGCTTAGATGTTACCATCTTTTCAGTTTCCTCTTACAGCCTTTGGCTTGTTTAGTGGCCATTCTGTGGTTCCAGTTGCCCCCTGAGCATATGTCTATGACTGATCACTGAGCTGAGCATACTGTTTTGATATTATCCATTTATATTTAGTAGAGCATGAGAGCCTCAAAAACCAGTCTTCCAGCACAGTGCTTAGCACATACTAAACACAATAAATTCTCTTGAAACTAAATTGAGCTCTACTTCTTTGTTCTATCTCTCAGCTTGATCTCCTTTCCTCTCTTGGTTTCTCTTATTTTGGTCCTAAACATTGGGATCTATAAGGGTGTTATTCTTAGCCTTCTTTTCTCATTCTGCTTATAATTTTAGGGAATCTTCCTGCAATTGGATTTGACTAGTACTAGTTAAACTAAGGTTTCTAACTACCCCTATCTATACAGATCTTCCTGATAAGTGCCAACTTATTGTTAGCCCATCTTTGGATGGTCCCTATACATCATGGGCTCAAGATGACATGAACTGAACTCACCATCTTCATTCTTCCCTGCAAAACTCATTTTCTTTACTTGTACTTTCCATGTATTCTGTAGTTCTGTTAATTTTACCTGAATCTACCCAGTCATTGAAACTAAGATTTGAGGAGTGATTCAGATTTAATGATCTTTACATGTCATATCCTATCACTCATTGCATTTTGTTGAATTTGTATTTTAGTGCCTATCAACAGTGTCTCTCTTTTCTCTGCCTCCTGCCTTCTATTCAAAGCTGATATTCAGCTGGCATGCATAAGTATGTCATTGATTGGTATAAATTCTGTGTTTGGCTACTGATCTGACCTGTGCCTTTGCTCTCCAGTTGTATATTTCAGGTTATCATCTGATAATCAGTCTAGAGCACTTTCTAACAGGTGCTTCCGCCTTTAAGTGTCCTTCCAGGATACCTCTACTCTACCTGTAATTTTTGAGCTTTCCCCACTCGTAATTGTCTAAAATGCAAAAGCCAACATAAAATTTTTGTTGCTTAAAATCCTTCAAAGGATTGAGTTCTGCTTTTGCAAAGATGAAAATGACATACTTTTTTCTATTCCTCCCTCAAATTAGAACTGAAAATCACAAGCAGGTCTAGAACAAACATGAAAAGACTGAAAGGTAGACAGAAGAAGGGAAACTAGCTTGGGACTTTGGGACCCAAGGATCAACATGGCAATAAGACCCTGGGTTTTATTTTTCCTGCATATATCCTAGATTTGCTGCTGAACAACCTGGTAACCTGGATTGCCAGTAATGACAACAAAATAATTAAACCAAAACTACCTCCCCCCAAAAAACACTAAAAAATGAAGAAAAAGAAACACAATATCTTAAGCCAAAGGAGTAGGAAAGGGACAGCCTAAGTAAAACATAAAACTTTAGAAGGCTCTATTCTAGGCAAACACCACAGAAAAATCCATGATGTCTCTTCCTGCCTCCCAACAGCAAAAGCTGAGTTTAGACTTCAACATTTGTCAAGCTGTAAGGAGGAGCAGTAAACCTCCTTCTTCCCATAAGGGTGTCAGAGAAGTTTGACTAGGGAGTCAAGATGAGGACCCCTCAAACTTGCAGTGACAGTGAAGCCTATAGGAGTCTGGACTTAGGGACCTCCTCCCATCTGTAGTGAGGTACTACTCTCACTCCCTAGTGGGGGGTAGTGGCAGAGGAGGCCATGCAGGGAGCAGTAACAGGACATGCTTACCTCCCTCAGCCAGAGAGTTATCAGTGGAAGCCCACTGTCGGAAGTGGAACCCAGCCAGCAGTGAGAAGCATTCTCCCAGTTGGGTATCAGTGGAGGCCAAATGAAGTACCTGGATTTTTAGACCCTCCTGTCCCTTCCTCAATAGAGTGAAATTAAAGTAAAGCCATCTGTAACAAAAGATGTAGTAAGAGTCAGTCTCATATTATAATACACAAAATGTCCAAGCTTTGAAGAACAAAATCACTCCTCATATCAAGAATTGGAATGATCTCAAGCTGCATGAAAAAAAATAACAAAACAATTGATAGAGACCAACACTGAGATGACAGAGGTGTTAGAATTATCTGGCAACAATTGTAAAGGAGCCATGATAAAAGTGGTTCCATATGTGATTATGAACATTCTTGAAAGAAATGGAAAAATCAGAAGTCACAGTAAAGGTATAGAAGTTATGAAGGACAGTCATATGGAAATCTTGCAACTGAAAATTACAATAACCAGAATAAAAACTCATTGGATGGCATAGGTGAAATAGATGAAGGGGATTTAGAGTACAAACTTCCAGTTATCAGAGAAATAAGTAACAGAGATGAGAAGTACAACATAAGGAATATATAGTCAATAATATTATAGTATCGTATCATGATGAATAAGTACATAAGTACACTTCTCATGATAAGGATCATGTAATGTATAAACTTGTCAGATCACTGTGTTGTACAGCTGAAGTACAGTTGTACATATAAAACATTGTATGGGGGCGTCTGGGTGGCTCAGTTGGTTAAGCGACTGCCTTCGGCTCAGATCATGATTCTGGAGACCCAGGATCGAGCCCCACATCAGGCTCCCTGCTCGGCAGGAAGCCTGCTTCTCCCTCTCTAAGTCCCCTTGCTTCTGTTCCCTCTCTAGCTGTGTTTCTCTCTGTCAAATAAATAAAATCTTTGAAAAAAAAATAAAACATTGTATGTCAACTCTAACTCAATACTAAATTAAAAAAAAAAAAAAGCTCAGTAGATGGGCTCAATACCAGAATGGAGAGGGCAGAGGAAAGAATCAGTGAACTGGAAGAAGAAACAGTAGAAATTACCCAGCCTAAACAAGAGAAAGAGAATAGCTAACCAGAAAAATTAGCAGAGCCTCAGGGACATGTGGAATGATAACACAAGATCTAACGTTTTTGACATCAGAGTCATGAAGGGAGAGGAGGAAGGGGTGGTGGGGCTGAAAAAGTACTAAAAAAAAATAATGAAAAATTTCAGCCTCTCAAGTTTAGCCAAAGATAAGCATCTATCAATTCAAGAAACTGGGTAGACTTCCAAACAGTTAATCTATGGAAACACACACACACACACACACACACACACACACACACACACGGTTAATCTGTGGAAACACACACACACACACAAATCATAAACTTCTGAAAGCTAAAGACAAAAAGTCATCTTGAGACTTGGGAGAAAGAAAAGATACCTTACCTATGGGGGAAAGCCATTTGTTTTTTTGTTGTTGTTATTTTAGGATTTATTTATTTGAGAGAGAGAGTGTGTGTGAGCGGGGGAGAGGGGCAGAGAGAGAGAGAGAGAGAATTCTCAAGCAGACTTGCCACAGAGCCTAACTTGGGGCTCCATCCCAGGACCCTGAGATCATGACCTGAGCCAAAATCAAGAGTCAGCCACTGAACCAGCAGAGCTACCCCAGCATCCTGGGAAAGCCATTTGAATGACACAATTTTTCTTTGGAGGCCAGAGGAAAATGATGCAACATTTTTCAAGTGTGGAAAGAAAGGAATTATCAGTCTAGAATCCTATAGCTATCAAAATATACTTTGGGAATAAAGAAATAAGGACATTTTCAAGATGAAGAAAAATATCAGAGAATTTATCACCATAGGCCTCCTCTAAAGGAATGGTCAATGGCCAGTACTTGATAAATTATAAAATGTTAACTACTTCTTGCATTGGGACCTAGGCAAAGATGCTCACTCTGTCCCTCTATTCAACATAGTCCTGGAAACAAAAACAAAAACATTTTAGAAAGGAAGAAATACAATTGTCTCTCTTTGAGGCTGTGTGATTATCTATGTAGAAAATTAGAGAACATCTAAAAAAATCATAATAAATGAGTTCAATGAGGTCTCAGGATACAAGATGAACACACAAATATTAACTGTGTTTCTGTATACTAACGATGGACACCTGTGACTCTGAAGGGCAGCATGAGGGATCCTTCTGTGTCTTAACTATACCAATATCCCAATTGTGATAGTCAACTACAGTTTTGCAAGCTGTTCGCACCGCGGAATACTAGGTGAAGGGTGCCTGGTCTATTTGCATGTGAACCTACAGTATCTCATATAAAAAGTTTAATTCAAAAATTTTTTAAAAAGTCTTCAAAAAACTTTTGTCTCTTAAAAGTTTGGTGATAAAAATGGTTGATAGTCATCTACTTTTGACTATGTTTCAAGACTTATCTCTGGTTCTTGGCCTCTGACCAGCTTCCCTCTTAAAAATTCTGTAATATGGGCCCTTATATGAGCAAAACTGCCAGTGATTGAGTTATTCCTGCTAGTAAAATTCCACTTTTGTTCTCATCATGTTGCAGGGTGGTCCTTTTTCTTAACGGATAAGTGAAATACCATCTCCTTTCTGGTATTTCCTTTGCTGTTCCTCAGGGCAATTGAGGTGCTCCCTATGCTGCTGTTACACCATCTAGATTCCTCTGATCTTGCAGATTTCAGTGCTGTGATACTAGAAAATCTGAGGACAGGAGATGCTTGTTTGTCATTTCTGCAACATGTTCCCACTCCCACCCTCCTCCTCTCCTCCTTCCCCACCGCCCACTCTGCCTGGCACAGTGCCTTCCTGGAGATAGGTAAAATTTCTTGTGTAAATGAACCATTTCTCAGGGGATTAATTGACAACTTGAGCATGCACAACACAGGGAAAAAACTTGCTTGATTAATTAAAACTAAAATAAACTTAAAGTGAGTTCTGACTTGTCACCAGTCCAGCAAGTAAAAAATGTATTTATTAACCTCCACAAAATGATCATCCCATTCGTCCCTGAATTTTAGGTACATTACCAAATTAATCTTATTTTATTTTAGTCTGATTAGTGTTTTATTTAGGAAGTTTAAATCTCCCATTAAAAATTAAAAATATATTCTTTTTATAGTGAATAGAATAATATAACAGATCCCTGACGGACCTCTCATAGAATTACCTTTTCTTTTTTTTTTTTTTACTTTGAATTTATTTTATTTTTTTCAGGGTTCCAAGATTACCTTTTCTAAACAAAAATAAAATCATATACAGCTCAGTATGTTCAAAGTTATATTTTCATTTTTAATGAATTATAGCATTTTATTTTTAAAAATTTTTTTAATTATTTTTTTAATTACAGCATTTCAAAGCTATAGGGTATATAGTGAATTGGTCAGTGTGATGATGTTCTTACATAATGATGAATTTGATTTAATAAAAATTGATGTACTGAAGTACTAGTTCATTATGTGCCCAAGTCATCTAGAATTCATAAAACATATCTTACTGAATGTAAATAGTTCATGAATGAATAATGAATGAATCCTTTTTCTCAGCAAAGATAATTTCTTTTATATTCTGGAATTTAATACAGATCTATAACTACATTGGCTGAAAAAACTAAAAAATGGCTATAAGTTGGAAAATCAGTTTAACTTCTAGATATGTAAAGAGTCACCCACCTGAAACAATATGTGTTCCAACATGAACACTTCAAGTGGAAAATACAATTTTCATTTCTGCCATAGAGGACACACAGCTTTGCATCAGTGGGGTGAAAACATATGGGAAATCCTGGTTGTCTGCTTTGGCTTTAGCTTCCCTATAGTTACCAAATTTGTAACACATTTCTATTTCTTTCATTAAAACAAACAACAACCAGAAAAAAAAATCCCACAAAAATTCTCAATTCCCTTATCCCCTTGCAGTTAGAACACTCACTTAATCTTGGAAGGCTTGCCTTACTCCATGGTCCTCCCCTGTTGGCATCTGTTGTCGTTATTCCATTATAATGGCTTTTGATAATTTCCCTGGATATCTCTGTTTTTCCAAATGCTAATGGGCCTTTTCAGTCCTAATCATTCTTGACTTCTCAACCCTTGAAGTTTGTTGAATTTTTCTCATCCCTTCTAAGACACAGCCTGCTCCTGTTTTCCTAAAGTTTTCTAATGCTCATTCCTGCTATAGGAATGTGCCCATTTATTGCCTGAAATATATTCCTCAGCTCAACTGTCTCTTCCTCATAGAAGCCCTCCTTGACCTCTCTGAGTAGATTGGATTGTCCTCTCTCATAATCACCTTAGGCTTTCCCCTCTGGCTTGTGTCCCAGATCCAGTTTTATATTCATTTTTAGTCCCCTTTGATTTGCTTATTTGCCCATCTGCTTTAAACTCTGAGAGGAAATAGATCACCTTAGTGTTTTCTCACCATCAATTCTCAGCTACTAGCCTTTAAAAAAAAAAAAAGTATAGGGGCACCTGGGTGGCTCAGTGGGTTAAAGCCTCTGCCTTCGGCTCAGGTCATGTCAGCGTCCTGGAATCGAGGCCTGCATTGAGCTCTCTGCTCAGCAGGGAGCCTGTTTCCTCCTCTCTCTCTGCCTACTTGTGATCTCTCTCTCTGTCAAATAAGTAAATTAAATCTTAAAAAAAAAAAAGTATAGGGGCACCTGGGTGGCTCAGTTAGTTAGGCATCTCCTCTGACTGTCGTTGTGATCTCTGTGTCCTGGGATTGAGCCCCTCATCGGACTTCCTGTTCACTGGGGAGTCTGCTTCTCTCTCTCTCTCAAATAAACAAAGTCTTTAAAATACAAATACACACACACACACACACATTAAAACATGTATTTCATATATATTTATTTATGACATAAGCATTATTTCTCTTGAATTTTGATCCAATGCCAGTTGAGAAGTACACAAAACCTGGGATGTACGTGTAATAGCTAATAGGTGTCCTTAGCCTTACTCTTGACAGGTGTTTGGTTCCCAATAAATATTTGTTAAATAAATACCTGGATGAAGGTATCAGAAAAAAATAGCAACTTGATTTTGTAAGTCAAGACTGTTTTCCATTATGAAGGACTATGTAATTCTAGTTATCTTTACCAGAGAATTTCATGAACAACTTAAATAATAGTTTTTTTTAATAAGCAAAGATTTAATATTTTTCATTGAACTGTTTGTATTTAAAGTATACAATTCCAGAAGCCAATTTAGACTGACCAGTTAAAATATGCAAACCAATTCTGAACAATTTAGTCCTTATTTTTGAGAGGAAGAAAATAAACGGTGCCTTTTCAGAAATTTACTTTATTAATGGAGCCCTGATCCCAACAGACCTAACCCCAACAACATACAGACCAAGACATATTTGGTATAGCAGTGTTGTCAGAGGAGAAATGAAACAAACAATACTTTAGGAAATTTTTTTAAAAAGATTTTATTTATTTATTTGACAGAAACACAGCCAGAGAGGGAACACAAGCAGGGGGAGTGAGAGGGAGAAGCAGGCTTCCTGCTGTGCAGGGAGCCTGATGTGGGTCGATCCGGGATCATGACCTGAGCTGAAGCCAGATGCTTTAACAACTGGGCCACCCAGGCATGGCTAATCTAGGAACTTTCAGGTAGAAATAAATTTAGTAACCTGGTATGTGTGTACAGAAACGTGTATGTGTTGGTAAATGATGGTTATACTCAGAGATACTTTCTGGCTTCTTCTGTTTTGTATTTGTCCCCTTTTATAAAAAGCCTGTCATCTGCAGGATCAAAACCCAGCATTTCTTCTCAAGGTAAAGAAATCTGGCTGCACCGTCTTTCTCCTTATCTTTGCATAGATACTAAAGTACAATTTTGTACATACATTTCAGTTACATGGTACAGTGGGACTCAGGCTTCTGTAATGACAGAAATGGAGCTTAGCTGACAAGCATCTCCCCATTGTAGTCCTTCCGGTGCCTCTTTATTTCTGCAGTGTCTGTTACATCCTCTGTCCTTTCTGGTTTAATTTATTTCAGTTTTCGCTCTTCCTAGTGCGTACACCTAAAGATTGTTCAATTTTATCTTCTCAAACAACTCTTAGTTTCTATTTTTTCTATTATTTTTATTGTCTGTGTGATGTATTTCTGCTCTAGTCTTCATCATTTCCTTGTTTCTGCTAACTTTGGTCTTAGTTATTCTTTATTTAGTTCCTTGAGATGTAAAGTTAGTTTATTTGAGATCATTCACTCTTTTTTTAAAATGTCAGGGTTTATTGCTATAAACGTCACCTCTTAGTATTGCTTTTGTTGCATCCTCTAACTTTTGGTACGTTGTGTTTTCATTTTTATTTGTCTTAAGAGACTTTTAAAATACTCTTTTGATTTCCTTTGATCCAGTGGTTGTTCAAGAGTATATTGTTTCCACATATTTATGAATTTTACTGTTTTTCTTACTATTCTTAATTTGTAGTTTCATTCTGTTGTAGTCAGAAAAGATACTTGAAATGATTTCTGTTTTCTTAAATTCATTAAGACATAATGTGATCTATGCTGAAGAATGTTTTAAATACCCTTGAGAAGAATGTATGTTTCTTTGCTGTTGGGTGGAAAAATGTGAACCAAGGTGTACAAAGTTTCAGTTATTCAAGATAAATAAGTCCTGGAGATCTAAAATACAGCAACGTGACTATAGTTTAAAATACTATATTGTACGCCTCAAATTTGCTAAGAGGATAGATTGCAAGTGTTGCCCCCACACACTCACAAAAAAGAAAAAGAAAAAGAAAATCTTTTTTTTTTTTTAAAGATTTTATTTATTTATTTGACAGAGAGAAACATAGCTAGAGAGGGAACACAAGCAGAGGGACTGAGAGAGAGAGAAGCAGGCTTCCCGCCGAGCAGGAATCCCCATGTGGGACTCAATCCCGGGTCTCCAGGATCATGACCTGAGCCGAAGGCAGTCACCTAACCAACTGAGCCACCCAGGTGCCCCTAGAAAAAGAAAATCTTAACTATGTGAGATGATAAATATATTAATTAGCTTATATCAAAACACCAAGGTGTACATTTTAAATACATACAATTTTTATTTGCCAATTATACTTCAATAAATCTGAGGAAAATTATATAAAACTGCTTGTACATAAAAATACACAAAATATACCAAAATATACTAAAATGGGTTTTACCTTAAATAAAAAAAGAAAAAGAAGAAGAAGAAAGAAAGCCACTTACTCTTCTTTGGCTAAGTTATTATCTAGAATGAAATGTTAATTATTGGTCACCTTTCAGTTTAGTTTGGCATTAAGTCATTAACTAGTTGGTGTACTGGATCTTGATACAGCAGTTGTCATTTCTATGTAGTAACAGTCTCTTTGGAGATCCTTAAGGAGTGAAAGCTTGCTCTCGTTTTACATTTGTTTGCTTTTCATCAGTTGTATATCCTAAAGCAGCCAACCATGTCAGTAAACTCTTACGTTTGCTCACTGGATAAACCAAGACAGATGGCTCTCTGTTAATAATTCAGCAATTAACTTTGAAGCTACGTACTACATGTTACCTTCTCAGGTGATAATTCAGTTAGAAAAAGTAGAAGATTTAAAATTCTGAATTGTGGTATAGGAGCATGGTCACTGGACTGGAGATATAAATATCTGTTTTATTTATTTTGTTTTGCTTTTTTCTAAATACATGACCTTGGGTAAATTAATTTAACCTCTGCGGGAATCCATTTCTTCATTATTTAACCTAGAGGACTGGCACATGTTCTCCCCATTTGGCAGTTCTGTGAACCTTGTCCAAATCAATTATGTTTTTTCCTAGAATAAATATATTATTTGATAACATGTTTTAACTTTTGATTCTGGAACTCTTTTTAATTTGTTGTCCTAGAAAGTGATGCCTCTTAAAATGCATTTACTGAAGGTTTCATTCTAAATTAGTGAAAAATTTTCATGTTTGAGAGGAAGAATAGTAGGTTAAGACTTCCCTAAAATGATTCCTGAAATTTTTACCTATTAATTGTTTGGCCTGAGATAAGTTACTTAACTGCTCTCAACCTCAGTTTTCTCATCCAAAAATATCAGTATTAATAGTACTTTTCTTAGATATCATTAAATTGGTTAATCATGAAAAGCCCTTAGAATAGTTGCCAGGATATAATAAGCTGCCGTTATTATCCAGGCATTTGGATTTATTCTTCCTCAGAATAAAATTCTACAGTATAAACACCAAACGTTCATTCCTATGCAATCTGGCCACCATAATGCTTGAATTTTCAGATACTCTACATTTCTTCCTTCAAAGTCTGTCCTTGTAACTGTGCAGCAGTCATCAGAGCACTAACAGCAGCTCCCTTTAGAGCACATTAATTCTCTTCTAAGAGCCAGGCAAAGGAATCAGTGCACCAGGGTATGTCGATCCTGTTAGTATCAACTTTGAAGAATGAGTAGCATATATGGAAAATAACCCAGTGATCTATCCCCTCAAGGATCTGTCCTTTCAGAGTAGAACCGGTGAGTGAAATAAGAATAGCTGTGAAGCCTTTCATGTGTGAATAAATCAGTACATTTCATGGCTCATCATTATCCAAACATGTATAATCTTTCACCTCTATTTTTTGATGGGCTTTATCATTACTAGTTTATAAGCTGTGTATATCTTTGAAGACTTCAGAATATTCAGCTTGAGAATTTCTCACTGAATGCTCTTTTCCTGAAAGAAGAGTTTAGGTACACCTTATCTGTTCTTTCTTTATAGAATGATTAGTGTGAAAATGAGCTCTGCATTTTCCTTTTTTACGTAGGAATCAGGTAAAATAATGTATATGGAATTAGTTTGAAAGCCACAAAATATCACAATATATATGTATAATTGGTAAAATATGACTGCATATGCATATTTTAGACATCATTATAATCACTTTTATGTATATGATCAAAACATTTTCCAGTTTGAAAGGCTTACATTTGAGAATATTGAGGATACTACTTTAATTACTTTCAAATTATTTTTGTACTGAACACTCTTCAGATCACCCACAGTGTATCTTCAGTGCACACATCACCTACTTCTGTACTGTACTGAACTTGTTATCTCCATGAAGACATCCTATTATGTATTCTCCACACATGGGTCTTCTGAATTCTTATCCCCTCCAGGGTTTCAGTTTAAAAATGCAATTGTTGCTTGCATGTATAGAGTTGTCCTCTTTGTGCAAAAATTTTGCATTTCCCATGTTAACCTGTTTTCTTGAATTTGATGACCCATTTTCTTAAGGACAGAGTTTCACTTCTTTCAAGCTCAGAGATACATTGCTTCCTTGAAAGACTAGTAGCCATGATGTTGCTAACTAGTACACTCAAAGGCACACATCAGAATCTTCTCCCCCTCTTATCTAATGGAAAATGATTCCTTCTTTCTTCTTTTTTAATCTAGTATCACAGCAATGTACTTTTATGTATGTACCAAAGGAGAAAAATGATGACACAGTTATTACTGTGACTCAGGCTATATAATTTGATCTTCTCAATCGGAAAAGATTACAGAGCTGATGCCAGCATCTTTTAGACTTCTCACATGACTAGTTGTTCAAAGATATTTATTTCTGAGTTTATTTTTCTCCATGTGTGCCGGTGTTTTATGTTGGAGCAAGCAAGTGCAGCTCCTAGCACGGCTCCATCAACAATATTTATTGGTGCCTGTTGTGAGCTCAATATTTTCTCGGGGTTGATAGGGAAACAGAATACATATCAGATATACTCCTGGTCCTGAACACACTGACAAGATAGTCAAAGAATTAAGATGAATGTAAAGGATAGAAAGGGGAAACAAACCAAAACACCAACTACCTGAAATTTCTTACACTGTGTAGAAGATATGAAACTTTTTTCAGAAATTACATTGAGACATTCCCTATGGTAAAGACTCTACATTTAATTCTTACAACTGTTTTTGATGCAATTTTCTGATGATGGAACTTAATAAAGTTCAAAGAAATTGAACAAGTTGACTTAGGTTACATAGCTGGTAAATGGCAGTTTCAAGTCCACCCTGGATAAAAATCTGTCTATTAGTGTTTTAGGGGAAGTTTAGGATTAGAGTAGACCGGGGAAACTCCATGGATGAAGCAGTTCCAGTAATAATAATAGCTACTGTTTACTGGGTGTTGGGTCACAGGTGCTCTGCTAAGCCTGGTCTTAACTATACACCCATGGGATGAACATTTCAAGTCCCTATTTACAGCTATAGAGACTGAAGATCAGAGACATTAAGTAACTTTACCAGTGGCACACAAGTGACAGAGTTGGGATTTGAAACAAAGTTCTCAGGCACCTGGGTGGCTCAGTGGGTTAAGCCTCTGCCTTCAGCTCAGGTCATGATCTCAGGGTCCTGGGATCTAGGCCCGTGTCGGGCTCTCTGCTCAGCAGGGGGCCTGCTTCCTCCTCTCTTTATGCCTGCCTCTCTGCCTACTTGTTATCTCTCTCTGTGAAATAAATAAATAAAATCTTTAAAAATAAAAAAAATAATAAAATAAAAGAAACAAAGTTTTCTGGCTCAAAAAGGAGTGCTCTTTACCTGTAATTTAGAGATGAACAATTGGGAAATTATTGAGTAATGCCAACTAGTGGCCAGAGCCAGGGTAGTAGTGACTTTAACGGAAGTGGCAGGAGATTAGGGTGTCAGGTGGATATCATAAGATAGAGCTCAATAGGAGGTTGAAAATAGCTCTATGGTCTTCAGCTAGGACAATGGTGTTTTCCGCCTGAACTGCGGTTGTTTCTACTTGTGGAGTGGGAAAGAGTATTTTTAGTTTTGGTAGTGTCCATTTTAAAGCTGGTCCTCAGACATTTGCATTAGATATTGGGAAGGTCAGGTACAAAACTCAGAAGAACTTTCAGAATTAGAGGATGTAAAAGAGTTAATAATTTAAGTCCCCAAGGTGATTAAGATATTCAGAGAGGTAAAGATTATGAAAGGGAAGCTATAAAAACTGAAAAGGAAAAATTAATGAGGCAGTGGGAGAATCAGAAAGATGGCATCAGGAAGCGGAAAGGAGAGTTTCCTGAAGAGAGGCGATCAGCAGTGCAGATTGCTTCAGAAGGAGGTCTGGGAGGACAGCAACTGAAGAGAGTTTTTGCGTGTAAGGTGTCATTAGTCAGCAGTGCCGTAGGAGGTCTGTGTTTCTTTTGTTTTTGAACATAGAGGAAATACAAGGATGTTTGGAGGTAATTTTAGGTAAATTATTGGA
>PITA01029526.1:0-17763 GCA_004023965.1 Spilogale gracilis | reverse complement strand
TTTCATGTATCTGTTAGCCTCTATATATATGTCTTCTTTAGAAAAAGGTCTTTTCAGTTCCTCTGCCCCGTTTTTTAATCAGATTATTTGGGGGGGGGGTTGGTGTTAAATTGTATAAATTCTTTCTATATTAGATTTTAATTCCTTATCAGATATATCACTTGCAAATATATTTTCCCATAGTAGGTTGCTCCTTAGCTTTGCCTTTTGTTTTGGTTGGGTTGGGTTTGGTTTTTTTCTTGCTCAGGTGGGACGGGATAGACAGAGAGTACTGCAGTTGTCTTTTTTTTTTTTTTTTTCTCCCAGGTAGTTTAGCCTCTGATAAAATTGCAGCAGATTAGACTCTGGTAAAGTAGTTTCTCCTGACGGTAGACCTTGTTAAGAACAGAATGCTCTGGCATATATATTGAAACAGTTCCTGGGGCGCCTGGGTGGCTCAGTTGGTTGGGGGACTGCCTTCCTTTCAGGTCATGATCCCGGAGGCCCAGGATGGAGTCCCACATCAGGCTCCCTGCTCAGCGGGAGGCCTGCTTCTCCCTCTCTCACTCCCACTGCTTGTGTTCCCTCTCTGGCTGTGTTTCTCTCTGTCAAATAAATAAAACATCTTTAATAAAAAAAAAAAAAGAAAGAAACAGTTCCTTTCCCCTCCTCCTGCTCCAAACACCAAGGAATTTTCTCTGGTATTCACTAAGATTGCATGGTACAGCTCCCAGAGGGTAAACTAGCAAAAGTGTGGGAACCTACCCGATACCTTGTCCACACTTGAGCCTCCAGCAATTTGTCAATTACAGTTTAGGTTTCTGCACCCTGGGACTGATGCCTGTGATAGTTTCTGCTTGTGGGCTCTGCCCTTGTAAGTTGTGATTCTCTTTGTGCACCTGTCTTGCCAGTTTGTGGGGGGAGCAGTGATTTGCCCTGTGACCTCACTTCTCAGATCTAAAAAGAGTTGATTTCTCAGTTTGCCCAGCTTTCTGCTTGTTGTTACTTTGGAGTGGTGCCATGGGACAAGAAACCAGAAGACTGGGCATACTGCTTTGGGGTGCTCAAGAGACACCCAAATGGAGCAGTCCAGTATACCAAAGCATATTAATAGGGCTTTCGATAAGCTAGAGGTACAGATGCAAACAATAA
Source organism: Spilogale gracilis (assembly GCA_004023965.1). Lineage (NCBI taxonomy): Eukaryota > Metazoa > Chordata > Mammalia > Carnivora > Mephitidae > Spilogale > Spilogale gracilis. The sequence goes on along the minus strand of PITA01029526.1, from coordinate 16,632 downwards.
GGGTGTATAATTGACAAATCATAGAGTATATGAAGTTAACCTGGGAGTAAGCTCCCCAGAGTGAGACAGAATCCTGGGGAATTCCAACATTAAAGAGGCAGCATGCAATTTTGAAAGAGCACTGAAGATATAGTCATTCTCTGATAAAAATAAGTTTTCACGGGTATCTTGTTACTGCTCATATAAATTTATCAAAGTTCATTACCTTTTATTCTTTTACACCCACACCTCCCACACCCCAATTAACTAAAGCAATTATATTACATAATCTGCTCATCCTGGGGCAATTGTTAACATGGAGACTTTTCAAAAATAGAATAAAATATTTCAAACTACCTTTTAAATAAGGTCCTATAGAGTGTTCTGTAAATCTTCTGTTTAAAAATGTCACTCTGAAGCAAAGATATTTTATTCCAATTGGCAGTCCAGAGTAAGTTTTGAGTACCAAATTCCAAACCTCCAAAAGTAGGATTAAAATCTTAGACACTGAAAGATTCCAGGAAACAGTTGCATTTCTGCATGCTACAGTAAAATGAAGGCAGGAGGGACACATCTGCCAAACTTTATATTATAATTAAATCACTTTGTACTGACATAGCTTTATTTTAGAGGAGAATGTTTGTGGGGATTTTTAATCAGATAAAAATAGGGCTGCTGTTTTCTCTATACCAATTAACATAGTTGACATTAAGCCAGATCTGCCCTGGACACAGTAGGGGATGTACAGTTTGTCCTGATTCTGTGGGAAATGAAAAATGCAGTACTTGGCACAAGGAAAAATATGTGAACCCAAAAAGTGTTGTCAAATATAGCAAGTCAAATTAAGAAAATTGATTTACTGAAGGGCAGTCTATGCTTTCTAGAGAACAAAGGAGAAAAGAAGATTCTCTGGACAACTCAAAAACATGATGGACCTTGAGTTTAACTATAAATACTATATGCTAATGAAGAAACATACTTGGTTAAAGATGTTTTTCTACAACTCAATTAAATATGCAGTTTTTTTTACCATGAGTTGAAGAAAAAAACTGCTAGTGGATCACACACAGCATAAAATAACATGTTAAATTTTGCACAGGGACACGTGGGTGGCTCAATCAGTTAAATGTCCTTGACTCTGGTCATGATCCCGCTGTCCTGGGATCAAGTCTCACGTTGGGCTCCTTGCTCAGCAGGAAGCCTGCTTCTCTCTCTGCGTGCTGCTTCCCCTGCTTGTGCGTACTCTCTCTCTGACAAATAAATAACAAAAATCTTGTTTTTTTAAAGATTTTATTTATTTGACACAGAGATCACGAGTAGGCAGAGAGGCAGGCAGAGAGAGTGGGGGAAGCAGGCTCCCCTCGAGCAGAGAGCTGGACGTGGGGCTCAATCCCAGGACCCTGAGATCATGACCCGAGCACAAGGCAGAGGCTTAACCCACTGAGCCACCCAGGTGCCCCAATGAAAATCTTTTTAATCTTTGCACAGTAAGTCTGCTTAGATGACATCTAATCAAATTCTTTCATTTTTGGATAAGGAAAATTAGTCCCAGGGATGTTAAATTACTTTCATAAAATCATACTGATACATTGCCCTCACAGATCCTTTGGTTCTTAAAAACTTTATGGGGGGCGGGGGGGAGTGGTGCCTGGGTGGCTCAGTTGGTTTAGTGCCTGCCTTCGGCTCAGGTCATAATCCCAGAGTCCCAGGATGGAGCCCTACATCAGGTTCTCTGCTCTGCAGGAAGCCTACTACTCTCTCTCTCACTCCCCCGGCTTGTGTTCCCTCTCTAGCTGTATTTCTATCAAATAAATAAATAAAATCTTTAAAAAACCCGCAAAACTTTATGGGAACATCAAAGCTACTATAATATTTCAGGACACCAGAGAGCTTGAAGAATGGTTTATTTTAGCTCATTGAAGCTTATGATTAACTAATGATGTGAAAGAAAGTAGCTTTTATTTATAACTCCTTAAAAATCGATCTAAGGTATTTCACCTCATAGTTCCACCTTTATAAGTAGTAGGTTGAAACCAGAAAATCGCTGATATTGGATGATTATTTACTCACAAAAACAAATTTCACATGGCTCAGCCTAAAATATGAAAGTAAACAGAACTGAATATTTGAATAACTTTTAATAACTCAAGTTCATCACTGTGAAGAGCAATTTAATAGTTGAGCGTTATGGCTCCAAATATACATGGTTCAGGTGACAAAGCAGAAAATATTGGGCCCCCTATATACCGTGAAAACTTTGTGACCTGTGCTAGCCAGCTTCCAAGATGGGCTTCAGTGATCTTTACCTCCTGGTTTTTGTGCCCTTATATAATCCCCTTTCACAATGAATAAGAATGACCTGTATAACCAATAGACTATTGGGGAAATGATAGTATGAGACTTCTGAGACTAAATCGTAAAAAATATTGAAGTTTCCACTTTACTCTCTCTTGGCTCGCTCACACTGGCAGAAGTCAGCCACCATGTTGTGAGAATATTCATCCTCCAGTGGAAAGGTCCACGTGGCAGAGAAGCTAGGCCTTTTGCCACCAGCCTGCCTAAACTTGTCAGCCTTGTGAGTGGGCCATCTTGGAAGCAGATCCTCTGTCTGGCACTAAAACCAAGCTTTCAGAAGCCCTGACCAACATCTTGATTGAAACCTCAGGAGAGACCCTGAGCCAGAACTACCCAGCTTAACTGTTCCCAAATTCCTGACCCGCAGAAACTGTGTGAGATGTTGTTTTAAGGCCTCTACATTTTGCGATAATAGGTAACTAATACAGGGCTTGTAAAAAAAAAAAAATACATGTGCCCCATGTATTAGTTTTCCTAGGGCTGCTCTAACAAATTACTACAAATTGGTGGCCTAAAACAATAGGAATTTATTCTTTTACAGTTCTGGAAACCAGGAGTCTGAAATCAAGATATCGGCTATGCTGCACTCCCTCACGGCTCTAAGGAAGAATCCTCCCTTGCCTTTTTCAGCTTCTGGTGGCTCCAGCTGTTCCTTGGCTGATGACTGCATAACTCCATTCTCTGCCTCCATGTTTTTTCTTTTTTCTTTAATTAACATATAATGTATTATTAGTTTCAGGGGTACAGGTCTGTGGTTCATCAGTCTTACACAATTCACAGTGCTCACCATAGCATATACCCTCTCAAACTTCCACCACCCAACCATGCCATCTCTCCCATTCTTCTTCCCTCCAGCAACCCTCAGTTTGTTTCTTGAGATTAAGAGTCTCTTATGGTTTGTCTCCCTCTCTGGTTTCATCTTGTTTCATTTTTCCCTCCCTTCCCCATGACCCTCTATCTTGTTTCTCAAATTCCTCATATCAGATCATAAATAATTGTCTTTCTCTGGTTGACTTATTTCGCTTAGCATAATACCCTCTAGTTCCATTCACATCGTTGCAAATGGCAAGATTTCAGGTTTTTTGGTGGCTGCATAATATTCCATTGTGTGTATGTGTGTATCTGTGTGTGTGTATCTGTGTGTGTGTCTGTGTGTATACATACCACATCTTTATCCATTCATCTGTTAATGGACATCTAGGCTCTTTCCATAGTTTGGCTATTGTGGACATTGCTGCTAGAAACATTGGGGTGCCTTTCCCCTTCAAATCACTACATCTGTATCCTTAGGGTAAATACCCAGGAGTACAATTGCTGGATCATAGAGTAGCTCTATTTTCAACTTTCTGAGGGACCTCCATACTGTTTTCTCTCTGCCTCCATTTTCACATGGCCTTCTCCTTTCTGTGTGTCTCTCCTTTGTGTGTCTCTTACAAGGACACTTATCCAGACTTAGAACCTATGCAGATAGGGGCGCCTGGGTGGCTCAGAGGATTAAGCCTCTGCCTTCGGCTCTGGTCATGATCTCAGGGTCCTGGGATCGAGTCCCACATTGGGCTCTCTGCTCAGCGGGAAGCCTGCTTCCCTGATTCTCTGCCTGCCTCTCTGCCTATTTGTGATCCCTTTCTCTGTCAAATAAATAAATAACCTTAAAAACATTTAAAAATTGTTTTAAATTAAGAAAAAGAACCTATGCAGATAGTCAAGGATGATCTCATGTCTAGATCTTTAATACAATATCTTTAATATAATTACATCTGCAAAGAGATATTTTTCCAAATAAGATCACTTTCACAGTTTCCAGGATGTGGACTTATCTTCTTCGAGGGGGGGAGGGTCACCACTCATTTTACTACACACTATATGAGCTTAAATATATAACTTACCTAAGTCACCTGAAAGAGTCATGAAGGCAAAATAATGTTGATAATAATATTGATAATAAAAGACTTGATTAATTGAGTGTTCTAGTAGATGGTTTGATTACTCAAAGCTGCATCATACCACTTTTTTTATGAACAGGAATCAGGAGTCCTGGGATCTAACTTCCCCTGGCTGTATGGTCTTGGCAAGAAACTTTACTCCATGACCTTTTCTAGGGAGAGGATCATTTCCCTTAGACTCTATGTGCAGAGACATCTACACAGAGTAACATATCTGGCCTCTTCTTTGTCTCCATACTTACTCTTCCTAGTGACTTCAAGAAAAAGAAATGAATGCACTTGGCGGGGGCCAGGACTAGTGTGAGGTCAGAGAGGAAACGGGCACAAAATTTAAGAAGGCCCTTACTCCCAGGGTCATGAGGCAGACACATTCCAAGGATTATACTATGGGTCTCATTCCAGTGCTACTCTATGAAGTGGCCTGCCAGATAATTCAAGATCACATCAGTCTTTCTCTACTTTGATGCTCTATAATAGTTGTTTGTATCCCACAGTTCACAGTTTTTATGATCTATTCTCTAATTGTTCCAAATATACATAATTTATCTCTTCAATCAGATTGTAAACACCCTCCTCTCAATGTTGTCGTTTAACCACATTGGGGCACATTACATGAACATCACTACACTTTTTTTGTTTTTAAAGATTTTATTTATTTATTTGACAGAGAGAGAGATCGCAAGTAGGCAGAGAGGCAGGCAGAGAGAGAGGAGGAAGCAGGCTCCCTGCTGAGCAGAGAGCCCACAAGGGTCTCAATCCCAGGACCCTGAGATCATGACCTGAGCTGAAAGCAGAGGCTTTAACCCACTGAGCCACCCAGGTGCCCTCACTTCATGTTTATTGACTGACCAAATTAATAGAAACACTTCTTCAAGAAAATCTATTTAACATGCTTTTCCTCCTTGAAGATTATTTTGTCTCAAAAATCATTCTGTATTTTAGAACATAGTACATTTTCCGCATGGACTATTTTCCCCATGGAAATCATGTGATACTTAAAACACCTAAATCCATCATTCAGTCTTCTTCAAGTTATTCATATTTCAGAAATGTGCTCAATTTTTTGGTATTAATTTGCTTTCCCAGTTTCTTAATTTGTGAGTCTATTTGGGAGGATACTGATCTAATTATGTTATTTTAGACAGGCTAAAATACAAGTTTGGCCAAAAAGACCTTGCTTTGGCAACTGTGTATAAACTCTGCCGGAAAGTCCCACCCTGAATATTGTGGAGGTAGAACCAGGCCATACACCGAGGCCCCCGTATCATGAGTCTACATATTTAAAAGTTACATATCAGCTCTCAAACTTTTGATGAAAACATTGGGGTGCCTTTCCCCTTCAAATCACTACATCTGTATCCTTAGGGTAAATACCCAGGAGTACAATTGCTGGATCATAGAGTAGCTCTATTTTCAACTTTCTCCCTTGACAGTTATTTTTTCCTTTTCTGAATTTCACTTTCATATTTTCTGTGTCTGTCCTGGCCTTAACTTGTACTCATTCTTAATGCTCTAAAAGATTAAAAAACAAATGTAATTACACTCAAAGTACTCAAATTTGAATGTATTTTCCATCAAAAAATGTAAAGTAAATATAAAAAGCTGAAAAATTACAATTATTTTTTGGTGAAGGTGATCAAAAATACGAACTTTTAGTTATATATAAGTTCTGGGGATATCATGTATAACATGGTGACTATAGTTAATAATATTTTATTGTATATTTGAAAGTTGCTAAGAAAGTAGGTCTTTTTTTTTTATTGTTACTTAAATTTTTTTTCCCAGTGTTCCAAGATTTATTCCCCATTCCCCACACCCAGTGCTCCATGCTTTAGGTGCCCCCAGTACCCACCACCAGGCTCTCCCATCCCTCTACCCCCCTCCCTCCAAGTCCCTCAGTTTGTTTCTGTGTCCAACGTCTCTGTTGTTTCGTTTCTCTCCCTGGATTACCCTACTTCCCATTAACTTTCCTTGTCCCACTGTCCTTTAAGATTTTATTTATTTAACAGAGAAACACAGCTAGAGAGGAAGCAGGGAGCCTGATGACTAGTCTTGATCCTGGGCCTCCAGGATCATGACCTGAGCCAAAGACAGTCGCTTTAACTAACAACTGAGTCACCCAGGTGCCCCAAGAGAGTAGATCTTAAAAGTTCTCATCACAAGAAAAATAAATTTGTAAATATGTGAGGTAATGAATATTGATTAAATTCATTATAGTAATCATTTCATAGTATGTATATATATCAAACCATTATGTTGTATACCTTAAACGCAGGCAATGTTATATGCCAGTTATATCTCAATAAAACTAGAATAAATATATGTGTAAAAATGACTTTTCTAAAGAATTCAAAATTGAATTCTCAAATTCAGTTGTTAAAATTGAAAAGGAAAAATAAATTATAATTACTATCAAAATTTTAACTCAAAGGTTATAGAAAAAATTTTAAATTTATTTACCTCTATTTACATTTTTTCAAAAGATTTTATTTAATTATTTTAGAGAGAGAGAGCGTGAACACAGGGGAAAGGACAGAGGCAGAGGGAGAGAGAGAACCTCAAGGCAACTCCGCAGAATTGCTTCGGCAAGCACAGAGCTTAATGCAGGGCTCAATCTCACAGCTCTGAGTTCATGACCTGAGCAAAGTCAAGAGTCAGGTGCTTTACCAACTGAGCCACCCAGGCATCCCCTCTATTTAAATATTTTAATAGGGGCGCCTGGATGGCTCAGTTAGTTAAGTGACTGCCTTCTGCTCAGGTCATGATCCCGGAGACCTGGGATCGAGTCCCACATCAGGCTCCCTGCTCGACGGGAAGCCTGCTTCTCCCTCTCTCACTCCCCCTGCTTGTGTTCCCTCTCTCGCTGTGTTTCTCTCTGTCAAATAAATAAAATCTTTTAAATAATAAATAAATAAATAAATAAATAAATAAGTATTTTAATAAAATTAAAATTACTCTTCATTCTTGCCTTGGCCGTTTAGCGGTCAAAGGGAAGAATTAATATCATGCTTCATGCATATGATGTTATTTCTAGCTTACATATGCACACATTCAAGAGCAGTATGAAGTATTTTATATTGCAGAATGTCCCTCACCAATCATGTTTAATTATTGCAAATATTATACTAACTCATGAGTACTTCTGGAAACACAAAACATGAAGAAAAGCAAGAAAATGAGTGCTGGATGCAATGAAAAATGATACTGCACTATGTAAAAATCTCTTTCACTCATGTTCTCTAAGAAGAAGGAAATGAAAAGTTAGTTTTTTCTTCTCTCTAGCTGCTTCTGCTATTCAAATCCACACAAATTGCTGGTGTTCATCTCCGAATTTGGTGGCAGCACAATCCATAAGACTTAATAGCATTTAGACACAGTTTCCTTTTCACTCAAGGACGTAGGACAAGAGATGTAAAGAAGCATTTCCCTGAGGCCTGAATGTGGTTAAGCAAGAAAGCAGATTTTTAAGGACACGTGTGCCAGTGCTTAGCACCAGATCTCAAGTGCCAGACGTGCCCATATGTTATTTAATAGATTTATTTTTTGTGTTTCTTATATGTGGGGCCTTCTAAAACACGGGGCTTAAGCAGGGCCATCATGCATGGGTGGCAGGGTTGGTTGTACTACGGTGCCAGAAGTCAATCACTAAATGTCAGGAAGTTCTTTCTAGTCCCATATAGGATTCATAGGTTTAAAGAATTAAGTTATTTATAGTGACATAGTATACAGACTCTGGAGACATGGTGATTGGGTTCACATCCCAACTTTGCTACTTAGTTGTAAGTAACCTTGGCCAAGTTCATAACCTTTCTATGCCTTGGTTTTCTCATCTGTAAAATAGGGATGATGATAATGATACTACTTTGAAGGATAGTTGCAATGTTTAAAAAACACCCATCTCACTGAGTAAAGTGAGTGAATATATAAGTGAGAGAATATATAGTGAATATATTTTTCATCAAAAAATGTTAAGTAGGGGAGCCTGGATGGTTCAATCAATTAAGCATCTCCCCTGGGCTCAGGTCATAATCTCAGGGACCTGGGATCAAGCCCTGCATCAGGTTCCCCACTCAGCAGGGAGTCCGCATGTCCCTCTCCCTCTGCCCCCACCCCTATTTGTGCTCTGTCTCTTGCATGCGCTCTCTCTCTCTTTCCAGTAAATAAGTAAAATCCTTTTTAAAAAATGTAAAGTAGAGGCGCCTGGGTGGCTCAGTTGGTTAAGCGACTGCTTTCGGCTCAGGTCATGATCCTGGAGACTCGGGATTGAGCCCCACATTGGGGTGGGAAGCCTGCTTCTCCCTCTCTCAGTCCCTCTGCTTGTGTACCCTCTCTAGCTATGTTTCTCTCTGTCAAATAAATAAATAAAATATTTTTTAAAAATGTAAAGTAAATATAAGAGATATTTCACAATATAAAACAAGTCATACTACTCTAAAATGTGTGCATAGGTTGGCTAGGCAAAGATATATAGATATATATATGTCTTAATTTGTGATATAATTATCTGTATCCTCCAAAGCATTTTGTAGAACCAATTCACTCTTGGAAATAGTGTAATAATTAATAATAATTGTAATAATTACAACCAGCTTTTGAGTGCCTTTTATGGCCAAGCACAACATTTACATTATATCATTTGATCTTCAGAACAATCCTGAGACATCCTCAGTTTTCAGAGGAAGAAACTGAAATTAACACAGATTAAGTGATCTGCTCAAGGGCACTGGTAATAACTGACAGAGCTGAACTTCACACGGATGTTTTCTGAGTGCTAAACCTAGGCTCTTTTCATTCCATTCTTGATGGACCAACCATGTCTCTTAATCCCAAATTCTTAATTCTAAGATCATAGAATACAACGGTACTGCTATTGGTAAGGATGAAAATTACAAATAACTTGCCACCACCAAGCTTTGAGCTCTTTGGGGACACAGGTTGTTTTATTCAGCTTTTAGCCCAATGCCTGGAATGTTGTAAACGCTCAATAAATGTTTGTCAGACCAATAATGATTAATATGGGGGACCAGAAAAAGGCTAGAGAAGTTAATATAATATCTTATTAATTAACTATGAAATAGATTCATTGAGACAACTACAGTACTCCTTCTACTTCATGTAACAAAATTTTATACGATTAACTAATGTTTTTTAAAGTTTGGTCATGTCAATACCCTTAGATCTTGTTTTGACATTTTTAACCATGGCATATGGAACTTGACTTGGACTCTTCCATGAATCTTTTTGAAATGAATATTCCGTTTATTCAAATTTATCTGGCTTCCGCTATTATTCCCATGGTCCTTGCCAGAAAACAAATTACAGAATCTTTGAAGATGTTTTCCTTGTTTAGATTTTAACTGCATGGGGCTTTTTTCCCTCAGAAAAATCTCATGGGACACACAGGTTCATACCAGTCTGGTATATAGTTATTTGGCCCATCTGCCATTTTCAATAACATTTAAATTTAGGTTTGTGTTTCTAGGGATATGATGGTGATGCTATAGAGTTTTATCCTGAGTTTCAGTTCTTTTGGAGTTCCACAAGGAGCAGCCTGCATCTAGTACTGAACCACATTTTAAGATGCATTTCCTAGCAAATTGTAGGGGGAGGATATGAACTGCTTTAAGTTCCCCATCTCTTCTACTGGACAAGCAGCATCAGCTGTTTATTTATGCTTTAGTCCAGATTAGGAAGATAAGGGGATTTCAGGCAAACTCATGCAGCCTAAGCCGAAGTGCTTGGCAATCATGGTCGGGAAAAAAACGCTTGTGTCAGACACAATCCCACATATCCATTCCCTCATCCTTGCTCAGTGAAGGAACCTTGATTGAGCTCAGTTTCTAGCCACCCCAAAAGAAAACCCACAGCAAAAAACCTTCCCTTGAAGTTGATTATGTATGTCCATGTGATTACATTCTGTTAGGTGAGATGTTAGCAGGATTTTCCTCTGAGATCTCCTTAAGGAGAGATCATGTGGCTTTCTTCATCTCTGTCGTCTTCATTTGGGCTGAAAATCAAATGTGATTGCTGACGCTCCAGCAGTAATTGTGGGCCACTAGGTAGAAGCCACATACTGTGTGTGGGAGAGCAAAAAGGTAACAGAGAGTCTGTGTCCTTGATGATTATAAAACTTCCTTACCAACCCTGGACTCTTTACCTCCAGACTTCACTTATGAAAGACAGAAATGAATTTATATCTCATTTAAGCCACTGTTATTTGTAGCTTTCTGTCCTTCTCACTTCTCCCTAACCCCCACAGAGGGGATCTATTAAAGTCCTCATAGGTTGTTCTCTCTTGCAAAGTAAAGAAAAGGATCTGACCTCATCTCCAGCATCATCTTCTTTTTCTGCTCCCAACACCAAATATGATCCTCTTTGCATCTGACCTATTGAAGCCAAAGGCACCTAAACAACTTCTATCAGAAAAGGGAACTTGTTAATTAACCCTAGCGTATGAATACAGTAGCAGTTTCTCAGATAATATGCTTATATTCTCAAAGATGGCCTAATTAAATACACTGGGTTTTGTTCTGTGAAATTAGTTTAAATGATTCTCCTGCACTTAACACAGTTCATTAATTGTATACCTTTAAGGGCTATAGAACCTTTTCCTGGAGTACCAAGAAAGGTAAACTAGCCAAATGTGACTTTTTGTTTTTACTTAAAATTTATTTTATTTTTTCAGTGTTCCAAGATTCATTGTTTATGCCCCTCACCCAGTGCTCCAAGCAATAGGTGCCCTCAGTACCCACCACCATCCCCTCACCCCCTTCCCTCCAAGACCCTCAGTTTGTTTCTGAGTCAAAAGTCTCTCATGTTTTGTTTCTTTCCCCGAATTACCCTACTTCCCATTTCCTTTCCTTCTCCTACTGTCCTCTATATTACCCTTTATGCGCCACAAGTAATTGAAACCATATGATACTTGACTTTCGCTACTTGGCTTATTTCACTCAGCATAATCTTTTCCAATCCAGTCCATGTTGCTACAAAAGTTGGATATCGTCCTTTCTGATGGAGGTGTAGTATTCCATTGTATATATGTACCACATCTTCTTTATCCATTCATCTATTGAAGGGCACCTTGGCTCTTTCCACAGTTTGGTGATTGTGGCCATTGCTGCAATGAACTTTGGGGTACATATGGCCCTTCTTTTCACTACATCTGTATCTTTGGGGTAAATGCCCAGTAGTGCAATTGCAGGATCATAGGGTAGCTCTATTTTTAATTTTTTAAGGAATCTCTACATTGTTTTCCAAAGTTGGCTGCACCAACTTGCATTCCCACCAACAGTGTAAGAGGGTTCCCCTTTCTCCGCAACCTCTCCAACACTTGTTGTTTCCTGTCTTGTTAATTTTGGCCATTCTGACTGGTATAAGGTAGTATCTCAGTGTGGTTTTGATTTGAATTTCCCTAATAGCTAGTGATGATGAACATTTTTTCATGTGTCTGTTAGCCACCAAATGTGACTTTTAACCTCAAACTTCAAACTGCTTTATCTATTACAATGAAAAGTACTGAACAGCTGTTTTCCCAGAAAGCCTCGTTTTTTTAATCTTCCCTCATTTTTATAATCTAATCTCTTATATATTTCAGTCTATTTTTTGTATATTGAATACTATGTTGTAAGGTTTAAATTCATTTCCTTTTAAGTTTTCTTTTTACCTTTGAAAAGATAGTTCACATTTTCAATAGTGAATAATTACTATTGAGGTAAGAGTAGAGGATGGAAGAAGAAAAGAAAATGAAAGAAAAAATTAGACTTTAACAGAGAAGAAATTTTATCTAGGTGCACATTAAACTTTTGGCGAGGTCAATTCTCATGGAATACCAAAAGATTTTTAACCAGCAGGAACAAAGTCTTGACAAAACCAAAAGGCAGGTTTCCTTATGATTTAATAAGGTAATTTTGTCTTCATAATTAGCAAATCGATGTTTCTAAAATAGCACATGGAAAAGTATGCTCAAAAATCCCCCCTATGGGAACAATGTGCATGATTCAGACTGAGCAATGACAGCATAGGACGACTTTGGGGAAATGCATACAATTGCTAAATCATATCCTCAGGCACCAGACTGCGTGAGTCCTCTACCCACTACTGATTCCTGTCTCTAAGATATGTTGACACATTTATTTGTCATGTGTCTTTCTTCAGTCTGCATGGTGGTGTAATTCTGTAGTCTGCATGGTGGTATAACACAAGTATTGAGTTAAGGTCAGAAGACTTGAGCTGTAGACCAGACTCTCACACTTAGGGCTTGTGCATGTCATTTGACCTTCCCCAGTGTCAGTTTCCTCATCTGCAAATTAGGGTTAATAATACTTGTCCTGCTTACCTCCCAAGTCTGTTGTGAAAATCAAATGACATGTATGTATTAGTGTTTTGCAAACTATAAAAATTAAGCATTCTCCTACTGCAGTTTTCCACTTATACCTTCTACTTGTGATATATCTTTTACTGAATTTTTTTTTTAATTAAGAGCCAGTTTAGATCTTCTAGTGGCCTCTCTCAAGAACAGATCCCGTGTCCTCTTGAGCCTCTCTATCTGTAAATAAGAGGTTGGATTAGATTGATAGGTCAAAATGTTATTTATCAGGAGAACATTTTTTAAATAAACTTATTCAGAAGATCAGCATGTAAAATGAACAAAAACAGGTTTGCTCTTAGTCAAGATGATCGAAGCTGAAATGAGGAGAATTCAGAGTCCTGTGTACTTAGGCATCCACGAAAACAACATACTCTACCCCACTCAGACAGCCCTTGAGGTCCCTTACAACAAGCCTTAGATCCTCCCACTCTAACCTTCTGTACTGTTGATGTGATGATCCGAAAACTATGTTTCTGTGATTCTTCAAGGAAAAGTCACTCTACTGTAAAGGAGTAGAGAAATACGGTATGGATGGGTAGATGCCCTGACATCTGAACTCTTGTAGACTGACCAGCAAATTTGTTGAAATGTAGCTAAGTCAGTCTAATCATGTGAGTACTGAACTCCTTGCAATGGAAGATGTCTTTAAGAAGCTACATGAAATGTCTCAACAGTGCTCATGGAGCAGAGAACTCTGCTGAAACTATAAACGTTAATATTGAATGGGCAATTCTCCAGTTTGTTCTCTGCTAAATATACAGTAACACTGCAGCCTCTTTGACACTGTTTTCAGTAAGAATGACTCAGAGATGAAGAAGCCACTTGTAACAAAGCAACTGATGCAATGCCATTTCTCAATGCCCCCCAACAAGTAAGATTGTGCATATGGAGGTTGGCTTCAGTATCCACAGATCATATAATCACAAAATGTCTGACCTAGAAATAATATTAGAGAACAACCAATCTATTTTACAAATGACAAATGTGAAATCCAGGAAGACTATGAGCTGCTCAAGTTTAGGAATTCATTCAAGCTTCATTAAGTAAACATTAGCTGAGAACTAACCATGTGCCAGGTGGCATGGATAGGAAGACAAATAAAACATGATCTTTGCCCAAGTAGTGGGAGAAGTCAGACAAATAAATCCATACTGTAGTTAGATTGTTGCAGAGCCAGGACTCAGAACCTTGTGTCCAGGTTTTTAAGCTGGTGTCTGTTCTACCATCTCACACTGCCTCTCAAAAGTAGTAGGAACTATGGCCAAACTGATCCAAAGATATATTAATGTTAACTAAACCTAGGTCTTTGGGGGTACACAAGTACTTTGGAGTTCACAAGGATAGAGGGTTCTATCCTTGTGTGAAAGAAAATACTTATAAGGACTTTCTAGAACATAGAGGAAATCATGAATGGAAAAGTCTTGTAAACTCAGCATACATAGCATGGCCTTTACTCCAACTATTGAAGAAGTTGCCATGAAGGTCAAAGTCATGAAAAATTCCATTAGCTACTGGCATACTTTTCAACCTATTAAAGCAAGAAAAGGAGATTTTAATTAGCTGTCTTCATGCACTTATTATTTTTCTTTAGTATATAACATACTGAAGAAATAGGCAAGATTTCAAAGATCTATGACATCACAGAAAGAAAAACAGGGCGCCTGGGTGGCTCAGTTGGTTGAGCAACTGCCTTCGGCTCAGGTCATGATCCCGGAGACCCGGGATCGAGTCCCACATAGGGCTCCCTGCTTGGCCGGAAGCCTGCTTCTCCCTCTCTCACTCCACCTGCTTGTGTTCCCTCTCTGGCTGTGCTTCTCTCTGTCAAATAAATAAAATCTTTAAAAAAAAAAAAAAGAAAGAAAAACAGAAACAAACAAAAACTATGGCCATATTTTATATAATCTCATTTCTTCTTAGTAAGATTCTAACATGATTTTTTTGAATTCCCATTCATTGTCTTTTCTAAACTGCTTTGTGGTTTTCAACTACAGCAAAGTAAAATCAGCACATGAAAACTTTAGGGAACAACATTGATCAACCTCCATTTATTTGACAAAAGTCTAATGCTAGTAGGCCTGAGGTCAGGCATCTTTACAAAAAATCCATCATCTATCCATTCATTCATCTAGGATGCACTTATTGAGTACCGCAATACAAGGAACTATATAGAATACTAAAAAAATAGAACAGTGTTTCTCAACGTGGAGCTTGAGGACCCACCTGCATCAGAATCATCTGGAGAAATTGCTAAAAATGTAAGTTGATAGACCCCCCCCCAGTGTAGATTTTCTTTATTGGTTTAGTTCCCCGTAGCAAGCAACACAAACCAATTTGTGCTCCCTTAGACGAAGAAGGAACTGACTGGGAGGATGTCAGGGATTCACAAAATTGACCAGAAATTGGAACTGAGGGAGCTTTAGAGGAACCATGACAAAAATCAAAATACAGGGACAGTGTGGTCTTCATGCTGACTCTATAACGATTTCCAGTTCTAACTTTGTTCTCTTACTGCTCTAGATGGAAATTTCTGAAATAGAGTCTCCAAATGGTGGTGCCTTAGGCCCAGGCATTGTACACAAAGGGAGATTCCTCTAAAGGGAAGTTAGGATAAAAATGGGAAGTGGAGTCAAAACTAACAAATGCCTGATTGCCTATTAAATCAGAATCTCTAAGGGTGAGACTGGGGGGAGGGGTATGTTACATTTTTTTAAACAAGCTCTCAGATAATAATGAAGTATTCTGAAGTCTGACAAATACTGATGTAAAAGATATAGTCTGTACCCTAGAATAGATTTAAATCAAAGTGGAAAGCAAAGACATCTTACTTATGAAACTGAAGAATAATTCCAAGTTCCTAATCAAATGTCTTCCTGTGGATGTTGCCCCCATATCCACCCCTTGCCCTCAGCAGTCATCCATTCAGTCAACAATGACAATCTTTATAAAAAGGGATAGTATGCTTACAAGAGAAAGTAAGTATATAAATATTTTTATGGAAAAAATAGGTGCATAAAAAGCAAGTTTGGAAGACTACATATCAAAATGCAAACAATGAAAAAGACTAATTCCAAAAAAAATATAAACAAATTCATGACAGTTATATAGAATAGATTGACTTGCTATGAAAGATATAAAGATAAATGTAACTGAAATCCTTTATTTCAAACTCTTATGTATGCTTTCTGTATTTTGCCAGTCCAGCTCATTGGGAGTATAATTGATCATGTTCAGACTTTCACATGGTTGATTGTTTCAGACTTTCAAGAAATATTACATTTCAGATTTTCTTAAATTACAGAAATCTTCATCATTATCACTCACTATATGTCAGATGAAGAGACATGGTCACCAACCAGCTCCTGTAATGCAGCTAAAGAACTAATATGTTCATATTTACTCATTCCAAACAATGTTTGAGGACCTTCCATATCTATAGTTTTATCTTAGGAACTATGTTGTAAGGGAAAAAAATATAGAAGCAGACTAGCTAAAGAAAAAAGATAAATTTTAATAGGAAACAACTAAAGAAACAACATGTGAAAGCAACGTATAAAAAAATACATGATAGTATAATCTAGATTCTAGATACTATCTAATGTCTAGTTTAACTGCCCTAAGGCATGTTCATCTCAAAGTAACCAGGTGCTGAGAACAAGACAAACCATCAGCATTTTGCACAGCCATAAAATAGAAGACTTACAGGCAGTTCTGAAATAGAGTGTCAACCACTGTGTGGTAGCTATGGCCCAGAGCAACCAAGAAGAGCCTGGCTTTAAACAGGAAGGTGTCAATGTTTATCGCAGCAATGGCCACAATCGCCAAACTGTGGAAAGAGCCAAGGTGCCCATCAACAGATGAATGGATAAAGAAGATGTGGTACATATATACAATGGAGTACTATGCCTCCGTCAGAAAGGATGAATACCCAACTTTTGTAGCAACATGGACTGGACTGGAAGAGATTATGCTGAGTGAAATAAGCCAAGA
>PITA01029525.1:7397-17960 GCA_004023965.1 Spilogale gracilis | reverse complement strand
GCTGCCTGACCCGCTGACCTTAGATGGTTTTCAAAACCCAGTCCTGACCCAAAAGGTGCCCAGGGGGTGTCTCGCTGACCCCGCCAAGGGGCCAAAAGGGAATCAAGAGTCCAGAGGGGAGTCAGGGGCCAAAGCAATTAAAGGCTCCAAGTCCTCTTGTCCTGGGTGGATTTCCACTCCCCTTCGGTTTAATATTTCCATTCAGCAGGGGTGCTCACAGACAGTCCAGAGCTTTCAACCAGATGACCATCTCTGATGTGACTCACCACGCACGCTTTTTTTGGTAATAGTAAAAGCCCGGAAACAACCTTCCTAAATGATCATGGCGGGAATGGATAGACAAAATGCATAATGGCCATTTGATGGAATACTATGCAATAGTTCGAAGGAGTACATTCACTCTAGGAGAAGATCCCCAAACCAGTAAAGGAGCAAGTGGCAGAATACGATATGATGTACAATTTGAATTTTAAACCCCCCACATAGGGTGACTGGGTGACTCAGTGGGTTAAAGCCTCTGTCTTTGGCTCAGGTCATGATCTCAGGGTCCTGGAATCGAGGCCCACCCACCTCGGGCTCTCTGCTCAGCAGGGAGCCTGCTTCCTTCTCTCTCTCTGCCTGCCTCTCTGCCTACTTGTGATCTCTGTCAAATAAATAAATAAAATCTTTAAAAAAAAAAAAACCCACATAGTCTATTCTGTTCATGGACACGTGCCTATGTAGTGTTTTTTAGAAAGGCCAGTGGGGATTGGGTGTAAATTAAATTCATGACAGTCTGCCACAAAGATGGAAGTAGCAGCAGAGAATAAGGACAGGGAGCACGAGGAATGTTGGACAGTTTCATGCCTTTTACTTAAAAATGAGTTCCAAGCAAATGCTGAAATGTTAAGTCAGTTCTGAATGGTGGATGGCATAGTTCTGTATTTTTTCATATTTTGCTATTTTCTCCCCCCAAAATATGTATTGGGGCTGATGGGGATCATTTTGAACATTTCTCTCTCTATGTCAGGGGTCAGCACACTTTTTCTGCAAAGGCCCAGATAATAATTATTTTAGACTTTCAAGCCACGTGGTTGCGCCTTCTCAGCCCTGCCATCCTAGCAGCCACAAACAAATGAATGGGTGTGCCTGTGTTCCAGGAAAACTATTTACAGACACTGAAAGTTAAATTTCATATAATTTTCACATGTCACAAAATATTGTTTTGATTTCTCTTCAACTATTTAAAAATCGATAAACCATTCTCAGTTAGCAGGACATGTAAAAACAGGTGGTATGCCAGATTCAACCCATGTGAACAATAGTTTGGCAACCCCTTGCTTTACTAAAGAAACCAAAATAGATATTCGTTGATGTCTCTTCCAGTTACTTGTTAAATATACCATTCTGTATGTTACTAAATTGACTATGCTTCATTCTTTTTTTTTTTTTTAAGATTTTATTTATTTGAGAAAGAGAGAGAGAGCACAGGAGGTGGGAGGGTCAGAGGGAGACGCAGACTTCCCATGGAGCAGGAGACAGATGTGGGGCTCCATGTGGGGCTCCATGTGAGGCTGGGTCCTGGGACTCCAGGATCATGACCTGAGCAGAAGGCAGACCCTTAACTGAATGAGCCACCCAGGCACCCCAGTCTATGTTTTATTAGAACGCTGTAGTTGACAGGCAGAAACTCAGGTCTACACATACACAGCTGTGTAAAGGTAGAAACCAGTTAAGTGAGAAAAGCAAGAAAGTGCCCATTCAAATCCACACTCTGGCCCAAGATACATTTCTTTCTGGGAGAATTTCCTGAAATGTGACTCAGGCCCTCTGACCTCCTACAGCAAGGATGGAACCAGATATTTGAGCCTTAGCCAGCAGGTGTCTCTATTGTTTCCTTTTCACTAAAGGGTTCTGACTTGCCTGTAGAGCTGTAAATTCCTGGAGTATAGATAAGTACCGCGTCTGAAACATCTGTTTACCTTCAGCATTATGGTTGAAAGCAAAGACTTTGGAATCAAGATAGACCTAGTGCAAATCCCAGCTCGGTCGTGACCAGGACTGTAGCTTGGCCTAGGACAGGGACTCCAGTTTCATCAGCTGTCAAATGAAGATAACCAACCTAGCTCACAGGTTCAGCGAGATTTAAATACAATAATGTGTGTAATGTTAATAGCTTAGTATGTGGCACATAAGTGCTCAGAGGTGCTATTAATATACTTAGTACAGTTGGGGCGCCTGGGTGGCTCAGTTGTTAAGCATCTGCCTTTGGCTCAGGTCATGGTCCCAGGGTCCTGGGATTGAGCCCCACATCAGCCTCCCTGCTCGGCGGGAAGCCTGCTTCTCCCTCTTACTCCTGCTGCTTGTGTTCCCTCTCTTACTGTGTCTGTCAAATAAATAAAAAAAATCTTTAAAAAAATCTGTATATATACACACTTAGTACAGAGCTAAAAACCCCATTGATTATGTGCCTTTCTAATTAAAGTGAATTAGAACAAAGCAGAGGACATCGAAATTGCCTTTCTTTGACATTTGTCCTTCCTTATGACAGGAATCATCCCACTAAAGAAAACCATTTTCTTCTTAGCAATATGAAAATAAAAATTGGCTTTGCTTTTTGGGTTTTCTCCTCTGAGAACACTTAGAAAAGCCTATTCTAAGCAAACCGATCTTGTTGTCTTGACAACCCAGATTGCCAAGAAAATAAGTAAACAAAGCATCTGAATCTTACTTAAAAAAAAAACAAAACTGGACAGTACAAGGGAGGGGCTGAAAAGTAAGACTTAAGAATTCTCTCACCCCCTAGGGCGCCTGGTGGCTTGGTTAAAGCCTCTGCCTTGGCTCAGGTCATGATCTCAGGGTCCTGGGACCAAGGCCCACCTCGGGCTCTCTGCTCAGCAGAGAGCCTGTTTCCTCCTCTCTCTCTGCCTGCCTCTCTGCCTACTTGTGATCTGTCAAAATAAATAAATAAAATATATTTTTTTTAGATTTTATTTATTTGACAGACAGAAACACAGCTAGAGAAGGAACACAAGCAGGGGGAGTGAGAGAGGGAGAAGCAGGCTTCCCGCCGAGCAGGGAGCCCGATGTGGGGCTCGATCCCGGGTCTCGGGAATCATGACCTGAGCCGAAGGCAGTCGTTCAACCAACTGAGCCACCCAGGCGCCCCTAAATAAAATATTTTTTAAAAAAAGAATTATCTTACCCCCTAGGACAGCATCATAAGCTCCTGCCAAGGCTGTGTCTTTGCCTCTGGGAACTGTTCTGTATTCTACTCATGGTGTTCACTGGAATATTCCACCTCCCAACCCTCAAACATCCTGGTAGAGATAGCAGGATTAATCACATTGATACTTTATTAATTGAATTCCTTCCCATTCAACAGGGGAAAAAAAAAGTAAAGAAAAAGAGAGAGAGAGAGAGAGAGAGAGAGAGAGAGAGAGAGAGAGACTGAAAAGTTTCCCTTCAGTGGGCAGTGAGATTAAAATGTTAGTCCCAAACATAAACAAGAGCATAAAAGGAGAAATCAGCCGGGACATAGATGAAGCAGCTCTTCGTTTGTCTTAGACGTACGACGAGAAAGAAAAAAAAAAATCAGTGTAATCACCCAAAAACATCAGGACAAAATATAAAACACTCTGAACAAGTAGGAGTATTTCAGGCATGTAGGTCAACACGAAGATGATCCAGTGATGAGATGGAGGTCTGTCACACCTGGACGGTATCCCCACCGATCCTTCCTAGTGAGGGGGCTGGGTCAGGCCAAATCTCAGAGGCTGTTTCCTCAACTATAAAATGGTATTTGACTTTCAAGCATTAGAGATGGTATGTGTGGAAGTACCTAGCCCAGTGTCTGGCCTATAGTGGGCACTAGGTAAATGATGCCTGGTATTACCAGTTATGTGTTCAACAAAACTAGAAAAGAATGTTCACAAAAATATTACAGTACTTTTCAGAAACAGGGAGCTCTGGGGGGTAATGCAGGAACTGGGCTGGATTTCCATCTCTGCAACCTACCAGCTATGTGATCTTGGATGAGTGAATTAACCTCCTTATGCCTCTGTTTCTACATCTGTTAAATGGGATGAATGCTATTGCCTACTGGGGCGCCTGGGTGGCTCAGTCGGTTAAGTGTCTGCCTTCAGCTCAGGCCATGATCACAGAGTCCTGGGATTGAGCCCCGCACAGGGTTCCCTGTTCAGTGGAGAGCCTGCTTCTTCCTCTCCCTCTGCCCCTCTCCCCCCACCCATGCTCATGCGCTCTCTCAAATAAATAGAATCTTTTACAAAAATGCTATTGCCTACATCTTCGGATTGTTGTAAAGATTAAATGTGTTATATACATAAATTACAACAGGGCACTCTGTGTTAAGATATTTGTACCTACCTGCCCCAGGGCTGGAAACACTTAACCCAAAACCTGCTGGTAGAGGTCCCACCATGCTGAGCCTCTGTAAGGTCTCCGGTAGAGACCTGAATGCCCACTGGCTATACAGCTTCAATCCCCTCCTCACCAAACCCTTTCCCCATTTAACCAAATCATCATTTAGTTACACTTCCATGTTAAACCATCCGGAATTACACCATTCTGAATCTTCCCTCCCCAGATGCTCCACCAGGAAGAAAGCCAATTAGAGGGCTCAGCTGAGCAACCTTGCCCCATCTCTTGGACCTTCTTCTGCTGAGGCAGAGTGTTCTGAAACTGGAGAGACCGTACTTTAAATACATGGACAAAAAAATGTATCAGATGAGAGAATATATTTGGAAGAATAAAAACAAACTGATAACATGGTTACTTTCTGGGAAAAAGAATTTTTACTCTACAGCCCTTAAGAATATTTAATTTTTGCCATATATATATATATATATATATATATATATATATACCCTTTCAAATTTAAGATTTTTCAACATCAACACACCAATTACTGTCTCTGTCTCTACACTGAGCCTCTTGTTTCCAGAGCAGCTGTCTTTAGCCAACAAACGCACCGCATGAGTGGGAGTTGTTTTACAGTTTCAAAGAGCTCTAGAGATAAATTATTTCCCATCAGAAGGTTTAAATTTAACAGAAAAAGAGCCAATGATAGAAACTGCAAAATTTGGTTGGTTCCCTGTTGCTGTTTTGGACTTGAAACATGGTGATTTTCCTGTGAACAAACACCGAGGGATAAGATACATTCATGGACACGGCAACAACTGGTTCTGCTTAATTGGAGGGTTGAGACGTCAATTACACACACTATATATTTGAGTGATAGCACCCACACACCTCTGAGCTTCAGACTTTCTTAATTTATAATCACCTTATTCATGATGAATTCCTGGACTTATTATCATCACCCCCCCCTTTATACAGTCAAAGAGATATGAAATATATTCATGTAGAAGATATGAGAAAGCAAATACCCAGAAAAGTGATTGAAATCGGTTTCTTGTCATTGGTCCAAAAACCATAAAAATATCTTTTCCTTCTAGGGCACCTGGATGGCTCAGTCAGTTAAGCGTCTGCCTTTGACTCAGGTCATGATCCCAGGGTCCTGGGATCGAGCCCTGCATTTCCCTACTTCTCCCTCTTCCTGTCCCTCTGCTTGTGCTCTCTGTTAAATAAATAAAATCTTAAAAAATAAAGTCTTTCCCTTCTTAATCTCCAGTCAAGGACCAACACGTGCTTGTGAGCACACACAGGCACATCCCAAGCTCCAGCTCAAGCAAAGCAAGGAAGCTTCAGAAGGAAAATCTAAGCTCTAAAAAGAGCTGAAGTCTGAGCACTGATGCTAAATGAATTCCTGTGGTGATGGAGAATATGCACAGATTCTAATAAGATATTGGCAACTTTGCTTAGAAAGAACATAATATTTAACACTTGCGCTAACTTATTAATGAAACAGCTATGTATCTTCTGCTATCAAAAAGAAAAGGGTGGGGCATCTGGGTGACTCAGTTGTATTAAGCATCTATCTGCCTTTGGCTCAGGTCACAATCCTAGAGTCCGGGACAGAGCCCCACATCAGGCTCCCTGCTCAGTGGTGAGTCTGCTGCTCCCTTTCCCTCTGCCCCTCCCCACTTGTGTTCTCTCTCTCTCACTCACTCTGTCAAATAAATAAATATTTATTTTTAAAAATATTTTATTTATCTGACAGAGAGAGTACAAGCAAGGGGAGAGGAGGAGGGAGAAGTAGGCTCCCTACTGAGCAGGAAGCCCAATGTGGGGCTCTATCCCAGGACCCTGGGATCATGACCTGACCTGAAGACAGATGCTTAACCAATTGAGCCACCATGGTGTCCATAAATAAAAACTTGAAGAAAAAAAAAAGTGACAAAAATATGTATATTCTAGCAACAAAATAAGACTAAACAGAATACAGTTTATTGATCAGGCAGACATGAAATACATCATTTACATGGAGGGAGGGGATGTAAACAAGTCCAAAATCTTCCAGCCAGTGAAGTGGCTCAGGAGGGATGCTCTCACTAGAGATGATTTATCAAGGGCACCCCGTGAGAGGGCAGTTCCTGATGTAGCTGCCGGAAGAGCATTGCACACCGGTTCCTCTCCTGGGTCTTCCCCAGTGTGTGGTAGAGTCTGGCCTGAAAGTAAACAACATCTCTGATTTGCTCTTTGCAGTCAACCTTTGCAAAATAGTTCCTGGCTTCGTTGAGATTCTCGATGGCTGCCTCCAGAGCTGAAAGAAAGGGGAAAACACCATGCATGTTTTAACTCAACATTCCATACATCATTTTCAAAACTTAACACCTATTTTTATTGATTTAACATGCACCAGATAATTTTGCATTCTACTCTTCTAGAAGAAAAAAAAAATACACTAAGGTGAGTTTGTTAAAAAGGTCTTTGGTTAAAATAACAATTCACTTGCCCTCACACTTCATGCCAAGCATACATGGCAAAGTACTTTAAATAAAGCATGAAATTCTAACATATATTTGAGAACTTAAATACCGCCCCAAATTTAATGTCGTCCTTCTTCTGGTTCCCAAATTTAATTTTTTTTTTTACAGTAGTATTGCCTAGCAATCTCTGAATGGCTCCCTACCTTCTGCTTTCTTCGGTGGATCGTAAGAAGCAGATGAAGCCACCTGGCACTTGGCCACCAAGAACATGGCCCGGCCTTTGTCCAGCACTGCCCCATCAGCCAAGATGGGCTCAATGGCCATGTGGAGAAGACTTAAGGCCTGTTCTGGGATTCCAAGAATGAGCTGAAAAAAAAAACAACACTGTGGTACTGTACAAATCCATACCCACCGCCCATGACAGGAAAGACTTCATTTCTGGCTCTTCTCTCCTGAAGGGCCATGTCTGGCTTATGCTCTCCTTGACCATGAACTACATTTAATAGGCACCACAGTCCTAGAAAACAATGTGTGACAATCAGATTTCAAATTATGATGGCTACAGTAGGTAGGAGTTATTCACGCTATAGAAAGGTTTTTGCCTTTACAAAAGATTTAGAATCAATACCCTTCAGACTGGTGATTCCAAAGGGTCAAAACATCATTCTTGCTGTGTAAGAATCCTTGGGAGACTGGGAACCACTAAGAAAATAACTCAAAAGTACACAGTAAAATAAAACAAGAAACATCCATTTAATACAAAAGAAACTGTAACGGAGGAACTGATGAGCAAAAAAGATGTAAGACATATAGAAAAAAATAACAAAATAGAAGTGCTTTCAAATCCATGATTACATGAAAAATAAATGAATTAAACTCTTAAATAAAAGGTAGAGATTAGCACAACAGATTTGAAAAAAACATGACCCAACTATATGCTATCGGCAAGGATACTCTGGTAAAAAAGACACAAATAGGCTGAAAAGGACAGAGAAAAGATATTCCATGCAAACAGTAACCAAAAGAGAGCTGGAGTGACTATTCTTATGTCTGATAAAATAGACTTTGGGGCACCTGGGTGGCTCAGTTAACCAACTGTGTGACTGCCTTCAGCTAAGGTCATGATCCTGGAGTCCTAGGATCGAGCCCTGCATCAGGCTGCCTGCTCAGCGGGAAGCCTACTTCTCCCTCTCTCCCTCCCGCTGCTTGTGTTCCCTCTCTGGTTGTGTTTCTCTTTGTTAAATAAATAAAATCTTAAAAAAAAAAAAAAAAAAGGAAAAAAGAAAAAAGAAACTAAAAAAAAAGGGGGGGGGGCACCTGGGTGGCTCAGTCAGTTAAGCGTCTGCCTTTAGCTCAGGTCATGATCCCAGGGTCCTGGGATCAAACGCTGAAATGCAGAGTCTACCTCTCCATCTCTCCCTCCCTTCTCTGCCCCCCACCATGTACTCCCTTTCAAATAAATAAGTAAAATCTTAAAAAAAAAAAAAAAAAGAAAGAAAGAAACTAAAAAAAGAGTAAACTATATCCAAAGCTACACAATCTACTCAATTGAAACAGAAAAAACAGGGACATCGGGGTGACTCAGTTGGTTAAGCATCGGCCCTCAGCTCAGGTCATGAGCCCAGGGTACTGGGATCAAGTTCTGCATCAGGCTCCTTGCTCAACGGGAAGCCTGCCTCTCCCTCTGCCTACCACTTCCCCTGCTTGCGCACTCTCCCTGACAAAGAAATAAAGAATATCTGAAACACACACACACAAACAGAAAAAAACATTTCACAAAAACCTAACACCTATTCATGATAAAAAGATTCAGGAGTAGGAGGGAACTTCCTCAATCTAATTCTGATGCATCAATGAAAAACCCACAGCTAACATACTGTTTAACAATGGAAGACTGAAATCGGGGCGCCTGGGTGGCTCAGTTGGTTAAGCGACTGCCTTTGGCTCAGGTCATGATCCTGGAGTCCAGGGATCAAGGCCTGCATCGGACTTCTCCCTCTCTCACTCCCCCAGCTTGTGTTCCCTCTCTCACAGTGTTTTTCTCCATCAAATAAATAAATAAAATCTTAAAAAAAGAAAGAAAGAAAGAAAGAAAGAAAGAAAGAAAGAAAGAAAGAAAGAAAGAAAGAAAGAAAGAGACTGAAATCATCCCTCTAAGATCATGAGCAAAAACAAGGATGTAAACTCTTGCCACTTCTATTCAGCACTCTTCTGGAAGTTCTACATAGGACAATTAGGCAAGAAAAAGAAATGAAAGACTTTCAAATTGGAATGAAAATAACACTCTCTGTATTCAAATAAGAAAAAAACACTCTCATTTGCAGATGACATGATCTTACATACAGAAAACTCTTATGAATTCTTAAAAACCTGTAACAGGTTCAGCAAAGTTGCAGGATGTAAGATCAATATACATCAGCAATAAACAATCCAAACATGAAATTAATTTTTTATAAGTTTTAAAAAATATTTTATTTATTTATTCAAGACAAAGGAGAAGCAAAGGGAGAGGACGAGCGGACTCCACACTGAGCACCGAGCCCAGTGCAAGGCCCAATCCATGGACCCCGAGAGCATTACCTGAGCCAAAACCTAGGCTCAAACACTTAACTGACTGAGACACCTGGGAACCCAATGAAATTAATTTTCTAAATTCCATTTATGATAGCATCAAAAAGAATAAAATACTTAGGAATACGTTTAAGAAACTTTGAAGAATTGTACACTGAAAATTAGAGGATACTGTTAAAGAAATTAAAGAAGACCTAAATAAAAGACATCCTGTTAATGGACTAGAAGATTTAATATTGTGAAGATGGCAACACTCTCCAAATGCATCTACAGATTCAATGCAATCCTTATCAAAATTCCAAACGCAATTTTTGCTGAAACAGGCAAGCTATTCTAAAACTCATATGGAATTGCAAAGGAACACCAATAGCCAAAATAGTTTTGAAAATGAACAAAGTTGGGGGCCTCTTATTTCCTGATTTGATTGACTGACTGATTTACTTGAGAGAGAGAGAGAGAAAGCAGGAGTGAGGGGGGGAGTGGGAGAGAGTCTCAATCAGACTCCCTGATGAGAAGGAGCCTAATGTAGGCCTCTATCTCACGGCCCCAAGGACCTGAAGAGGAGCCAACTGCACCACCCACAAGCCACTCTTACTTCCTGATTTTAAATTTAATACAAAGACAATGATCAAAACAGTGTTGTACTGCATATACAGATATATAGAGTAATGGAATAGAACTGGACTCCTACCTCACACCATATACAAAAATTAACTCAAAATGGATCAAAAACAAGTGAAAGACCTAAGACTAATAAAATCCTTAGAAGGAAATATAGATATAAATCTTCATGAACTTGGATTAAGCAATAGTTTGGGTTTTTTTCAAATAATATTTTATTTATTTCTCAGAGAGACACAGAGAGAGCAAGAGCACAAGCAGGGGGAGCAGCAGGCAGAGGGAGAGGTAGACTCCCAGGACCCCAGGATCATGACCAGAGCTGAAGGCAGACACTTAACCAACTGAGCCATCCAGGCATCCCAGCAATAGTTTCTTAAGTAACAAAAGAAAAAAAGGATGCATTGGATTTTATCAAAACCTTAATGCATCAAAGGTCATAATCAAGAAAGTGAAAAGACGGGGTGCCTGGGTGGCTCAGTTGGTTGGGCCACTGCCTTCAGCTCAGGTCATGATCCCAGAGACCCGGGATCGAGCCCCACAT
>PITA01029524.1:0-17785 GCA_004023965.1 Spilogale gracilis | reverse complement strand
CCCCCGCACGAGCCACAGCTGGAGCAGGAACAGGCTGGCACACAGCAGCACACGGGCTTGCAGCAGCACACGGGCACACAGCAGCTGGAGCCGCAGCCCCCACAGCCGGAGCCGCAGCCCCCAGAGCAGCCAGAGCAGCCCATGGTTCTGGTGGGTTGAGGGTGGAGCAGGTCAGAGGAGCAGGTGCAGAGGACAGGTGTTCAGGTGTGGAGCCTCCCTGGTAGGACCTTTATATACCTGCCTAGTGGCCCCTCAGGGCACAAGTTCACTTCCTCATGACTGTTTAGACTCTTTTCAAGCCCTATTTTTCCTCTTTTCCAGTGTCTTCCTGCTGGCTCAGGTGAGCATCAACTTTCTGTTTTCTAAATTTATCTTCTTCTATTTTTGTTTTGGGCCTTATAATTAGAACCTCAGTCCAGGTTGTCTGCATTTCCCCAGGAGCCCCACGCACTAGTTACCTGCCCTCTCCCTCTCTGCTGGCCTCAAGTGACGTATGGCTGCTCCTGTTCTGTTGCCTTCACCTGTGCTGTGCAGACCTCTCCTAATATCCCTTTTACATGTTTAGATTGTAAAAATCATCCATGTTCTTGACTAGAAATAGTAAAAATCTAAAGAAGACAATAATTCCCATAGTCCTGTCATCTAAAGATGACACTGTGTTTGAATGAATGAGTATATTATGTTTATGTTGCCAGTTCCTTTACTACCAAAATAAGAATAATCTAACCCCCATCATGACATTTGCAAAGGAATCCCTTCTTTCACTAGATTATTTCTGAAATCCTTACAAAGATCTTTGGTTACAGTTTGTCCTGTTTCCTTTCAGACCATCTGTTCATCCTGAGCTACTTTGTCCAGATTCTGAGTCTGCTGTCCTTCTCATTTTGCTCTTCAGGAGAAGAGATAGTTTCTTTCTAATCACCAAGCCATTGCTAATGCAAGAATTTTTTTAAAATGAAGAGATAGCTATAAAGCTAAGGTGAACATAAGAAGATTGCTCCACTGAAAAGGAAAACTTAAGTCTGCACACCAGATGTCCCTGCTCTAATTTCTCTTGGCCATGCCTTTGTACTTCGGCCTCCTGCTGATTGCCTTCTTCCTCTGGGCTCCAACCATCCACCCTTGGCTGGACTGCTCTCCTTGGTATAAATATTTCCCATCTTTTCTTTCACATTTCTTTGTAGTCTCTACCTCTGATTCTGGTCCTAGCAAGGGCTCCTCCAAATCAGCAAGTTATGTGATAATTTCTGAAGTGATGCACCTTATTCCTCATGAAGTTAGCCTATTACTTGATTAAATAGTGAACTGAAAAAATCAGTGTGCAGCATCTGTGCCTGGATTGTGCTCTCATCTAAGGTCTTCCTAGTCCATGGGAAGATGGCTATTTGTCCATCTGCTGCTTTGACTGGAATTCCTGGTATTGAACCATCCTTGCATGCTTGGGGATGCACCTCAGCTCAGTCATAATGTATTTTTATTTTGATACACTGTTGTATTCTGTTAATTACTTTTGCATCTGCATCCAGAAGTAAAATTTAGAGGCATTCTTGGGTGATGGAAGCTTGAATATGTAGCATCTTTTCCCTGTTGCCAACCTTGATTCTCAGCCACATGTCTTTCAAGGACAGCAGACAGGGAGGTCATGGGTGAGGTGGTAGAGAGGTTCAGGCTTTCCTTCAACCTCTGAGCTTGGTGAGAGTTTGGGAACAGAGTTAGAGACCCTGACCTGGTCAAGGACTGACCACAGAAAGCCATGGAGCATAGTGCAAGTCAGTGTCTCTCCCCCTCCTGAGCGTTTTCTGCTTCTGTCCCCACATAACTAAGAAAAAGGTGAGATGAGTCCTCTACTTCTGGAAGGACGTGGGAGCACTGGGGGGCAGATGGATCCCACCTTCTGCATCACGGTGGGGTCTGACCTTTCACATCTTGTGGGAATAAAGCCATTACAGACACTCTAGCAGATGAAGTGCACCCCACAGGGCAGCAGGACACATGCATCACAGAGGGGGTGAGCGGGTTGGAGGGATGAGGAGCCTGGACACCAGACCCCAATAAAATGGAGTTTCTGGTTGAATGAACTGCAGGTGAACAAGAGAAGAAAGTGAGTTCAGAAAAGTGAAGTGTATGCACATGAAGATTTTAAAAAAATAACACAATTTATTTTTAGCAGTTTCAGGTT
This sequence comes from Spilogale gracilis, assembly GCA_004023965.1. NCBI lineage: Eukaryota > Metazoa > Chordata > Mammalia > Carnivora > Mephitidae > Spilogale > Spilogale gracilis. Next base: position 15,606 of record PITA01029524.1, on the reverse strand, counting down.
TACAGAACAAAATAAGTGAAAAATACACAGGATTCCAAGATACCCCCTTTACCCATCACCCTCTGAATTTTCCAAATTTGTTACATCTCACATGGTACATTTGTTGTAATTGATGAGCCAGTATTGTTACACTAGTGCTAATCAAAGTCCATAGTTCACTTTAGGGTCACTCTTGTTGCACAATCCATGGATTTGAAAAATCATAATGACATGTATTCATCATTATGGTATCATACGGAGTGATAATTCATTGTCTTAAATCCTCTGTGCTCCGCCTCTCATCTCTCTTCCCCTCCCTCCACCAGCCCCTGGCCACCACTGGTCTTGTCATTGGTTCCTTAGTTTGGCCCTTTCCAGAACATCATAGCATTTGGATCAGGTAGTATGTGGCCATTTCAGGTTTTTCCCCCTACTTAGTAAGATGCATTTAAGGTGTCTCCATGACTTTTCTTGACTTGATAGCTCATTTCTTTTTACTACTTAATAATATTTCATTGTCTGGACTTCCCACAGTTTATTTATCCATTCACCTACTAAAGGTCATCTTGGTTGTTTCCAAGTTTTGACAATTATGAATATGTGCAGGTTTTTGCATGGATGTATATTTTCACCTCCCTTGGGTAAATACCAAAGAATGTGACTTCTGAATAATAAGGTAAGAGTTTATTAGCTTTGTAAGAAATTTCCCAAAGTGGATGCACTATTATTGTATTCCTGCCAGGGGGTGTGTGGTGATATCTCATTGTTGTTTTAATTTGCATTTCCTGAATGACCTAGGGTATAGAGCATCTTTTCATATGATTATGTGCCATCTGGGTGTCTTCTTCTGTGAGGTGTATGTTCAGATCTTTTGCCCATTTTTAAGTTGAGTTGTTTTCTTATTGTTGAGTTTCAAAAGTTCTTTGTGTATTTTGGATGTCAGTCCTGTAACTGACATGTGTTTTGTGTTCCCTGCCTGCCCCGTCCCTAGGCTGCATCTTGTATTTCCATTTTCTCAGGGTCTTTCATAGAGCAGATATCTTTAATGTTCATGGAGTACAACTTAACAAATTTTCTTCCAACGATGTCCTTTTGGTGTTGTGTCTAAGTTGTCACCAAACCCAAGATCACCTAGAATTGTGTCTGTTATCTTCTAGGACTTTAATAGTTTTGTGTTTTATTTTGAGGTCTGTGGTCTATTTTGAGTTTATTATTGTGAAGAGTGTAAGGTCTGAATATAGATTCTTTCTTTCTTTCTTTTTAAAGATTTTGTTTATTTGACAGAGAGAAACACAGCTAGAGAGGGAATACAAGCAGGGGGAGTGAGAGAGGGAGAACCAGGCTTTCTGTTGAGCAGGGAGCCCAATGTGGGGCTCAGTCTGGGGACTCCGGGATCATGACCTGAGCTGAAGGCAGACGCTTAACGACTGAGCCACCCAGGTGCCTCTCTTTTCTTTTCTTTCTTTCTTTCTTTCTTTCTTTCTTTCTTTCTTTCTTTCTTTCTTTCTTTCTTTCTTTTTTTTTTAAGATTTTATCTATTTGAGAGAGAGAGAGAGAGAGAGAGAGAGAGAGAGAGAGAGAACAAATAGGGGGAGGGGCAGAAGGAGAAGCGGGCTCCCCACTGAGCTGGGAGCCAGATGTAGGGTTTGATCCCTGGACCCTGGGATCATGATCTAAGTCAAAGGCAGACACTTAGCTAACTGAGCATCCTGGGGCCCCTCTTTTTTCTTTTCTTGCATAAAGATGTCCAAGAGATCCAGCACCATTTGTTGAAAAGTCTATCTTTTCTCCCCTGAATTGCCGTGCGTCCTGTCACATCGGCTGACTACATTCATGTGGGTCTCTTTCTGGGATCTCTGTTTGTGGCTCCATCTATTTGTTTTGTCACCAATGCCACACCATCCTGATTACGGTGCCCTGTGGTGGATCGTGAAGTTGAGTAGTGTTAGTCTTCAGGCTTTGTTCTCCTCTACTAGTGTTGGATGTTCTGGGTCTTTTGCTTTTTGCTAGTCTCCAGAATCAGTTTGTTGACGTCCATGGGATCACAGGCCGGGGTCTTTATTGGGATCACACTGAATCTACAGATCAAGTTGGGATATCTCTTTCATCAGAGTTCTGTAGTTTCCTTGGATATATCTTGTTTATGTTTTATTAGATTTTTACCTAAATCATTCAGTTTTGGGTGCTAATATAAATTATATTGAGTTTTTAATGTCAAATTCCAATTTGCTCATTGCTAGTACATGGAAAAGGAATTGACATTTTATATTAACCTTTCATCTTACAACTTTGCCACTGTCACTTATTTAGTTCTAGATTTTTTGTTGATTATGGGGGATTTTCTACATAAGCAATCATATATCATGTCACTAAAAACTAAAGAAACCATGGTTTTAAAAAACTAAACAGACAACACGAAGTATTGGCAAGGATGAGGAGTAGCGGGAATGCTCTTTCACCACTGATGAAAATGCAGAATGGTACAGCCCCTCTGGAGGACAGTTTGGTTTCTTGCAAAACTAAACATACTCTCACCATGCAATCTAGCAATGCGCTCCTTAACATTTACCCAAAGGAGCTGAAAGCTTATGTGCACACAAGAATCTGCACACAGATGTTTATGAAAGTTTTACTTATAACTGGCAAAACTTGGAAGCAATCAAGATGCCCTTTGGTAGGTGATGGATGAATAAGCTGTGGCCCATCCAGACACCAGAATATTCTTTAATGGTTAAAAAAAAAACAACGAGGTATCAAGCCGTGACAAGTCATGGAGACACCTTAAATGCCTCTTACTAAGTGCAAGGAGACAACCAGAGACTGTGATTCCAGCTCTATGACGTTCTGGAAAAGGCAGAACTAGGGAGATGGTATAAGGATCAGTGGTTGTCAGAGTTTGGAGTGGGAAGAGGGATGAACAGGTGGGGCAGGGAAGGCTTTATGCCAGGGACCCCACCCCATGTGACACTGTGGTGGTGGATACATGCTATTATATGTGTGTTAAATAAAACCCATAGAACATATGACATCATGAGTGAGCTGTAGATGAAGGACTCACTCATCACGAGTAATGGTGTAAACGAAGGATTTTGCACCAAATGATGTCAGTGCAGATTCATGAGCTTCAACAAAGTTGTGTCTGCTGGGGATGTTGACGGTGGCTGAGGTTGTGCATGTGGGGAGGCAAGGGGTCTGTGGGAGACCTCTGCATCTTGTTCTCAGTTTTGTTCTGGACTTAAAACTGCCCTAAAAGAAGTACAGTTTAGAAAAAAGTGTTATAGATGACTCCAGGGACAGTCACAGGCTGAGATTATTGCACAGGAAGATTAAGTGGAAGGAAAATCTCACATTACAGAACAGGAATACAAAGCAAAGCTACTAGAGGAAGGGGTGAGAGCCCATCCAGCACATGGCACATAAGAACAATAGGAATGTTGTCGGAAGGCAAGGAGGCTGCCAGGGAAAGGGCAGGAATAAAGCATCTGATAAAAGATAATCCCCAGAATATATATATATATATATATATATATATATATATATATATATATATACCACATATTCTTTATCCATTCATCTGTTGATGGATATTGAGGCTCATTCCCTAGTTTGGCTATTGTAGACATTGCTGCTATAAACATTGGGGTGCATGTGCCCTTCGGGTCACTACATTTGTATCTTTAGGGCAAATAGCCAGTAGTGTGATTGCTGGGTTGTAGAGTAGCTCTATTTTCAACTTTCTGAGGAATCTCCATACTGCTTTCCAGAGTTGCTGCACCAGCTTGCATTTCCACCAACAGTGTAGGAGGGTTCCCCTTTCCCCGCATCCTCACCAACACCTGTCATTTCCTGACTTGTTAATTTTAGCCATTCTGACTGGTGTGAAGTGGTGTCTCACTGTGGTCTTGATTTGTAGTTCCCTGATGATGAGTGATGTTGAACACTCTTTCATGTGTCCGTTGGCCATTTGGATGCCTTCTTTGGAGAAATGTCTGTTCATGTCTTCTGCCCATTTCTTGATTGGACTGCCTTTGGCAATGTTTCTAGGAAGAAGTTGCTGTGACTGAGCTCACAGAGGTTGCTGCCTGTGTTCTCCTCAATGATTTTGATGGATTCCTGTCTCACATTGTCTTTCATCCATTTTGAGTCTATTTTTATGGGTGGTGTAAGAAATGGTCCAATTTCATTTTTCTGCATGTGGCTGTACAATTTTCCCAACACCATTTGTTGAAAAGACTCCTTTTTTCCATTGGACATTCTTTGCAGCCATCAAAAAGAATGAAATCCTGCTATTTTAAATGACATGGATGGAACTGGAGGGTATTATGCTGAGCGAAATAAGTCAGTCAGAGAAAGACAATTATCATATGATCTCTCTGACATGAGGAATTTGAGAGGCAGGGCGAGGGGTCGTGGTGGGAAGGAGGGGAAAAAATGAAACAAGATGGGACCGGGGAGGGAGACAAACCATAGGAGACTCTAAATCTCAGGAAACAAACTGAGGGTTGCTGGGGGTTGGTGGGGGAGGGATGGGGTTGCTGGGTGATGGACATTAGGGAGGGTATGTGCTCTGGTGAGTGCTGTGAATTGTGTAAGACTGATGATTCACACACCTGCACCCCTGAAGCAAATAATGTATTATATGTTAATAAAAAAGGAAAAAAAGACAATCCCTAGAGCTCATTAGCAACCAAGTCAGTAGCTGAAAATTCTCACCTCACCCCAGGGATGATTGCTGGGAAAAACAACCCTGAGGAATATTGCAGGAAACCCCTGCACAGAAAGAACAAGGACAGAGCTGTTCTATCACCCAGGCACCCACCCCTCTGCAGAAGTCCTTGAGGGATGCTCTGACCAGACACCGTGTGTCAGGGCAACCTCCTCAGGAGGAGGCTGCCTTCTTCTGATGAAGACCGAGACTTGAGGAAAAACACAAAACTTGGTGGCATGCAATTTCCAAGAAACATTAACAGAGCGATGGAGAAGTGCTGAAAATCAAGCAAGTGATACAGAAACGACAGGCAGAGGAGGACGGACAAGCCCAGAGCAGCAAGTGCACAAGGTGACATTTGGGGTTAAAAGCACCAAACAGGGTAAAGAAGCTGATGCTAGAAGGTGAGATGTATGGAAAAGCTGGAGCAGCCATGGACCTGTGTGTCCCCAAGAGCAGAGCTGCTTCACTGATTAACAAAGATGATTATGAGTGTAAGGGGAGATGGATAAAAATGGAATTACAGAAGGAGATTCCAATATCTCACTTTTGTAATTGGACTTAACTTTGGACAAAAGAAAATATAAGGATATAGAGGAACTGGATAGTGCAGATGACAAGTCCCAGTGTTAACTTTGGGAACTGACTTTGGACCTGGACCCCCTCCCCCCCATACCCCCTAGAACCCTGCAGCTTTGCCATGGTTGGTCAGTCCATGCTGGTAAGATGCCAGGACCCCACTGCTCAGTGAGCTTGGCTGCTGGGTCAAGGCCACACTCTCCGACAGTTTCTGGGTCTTCTCAATTTCTTGACTTCCTCTCTGGTCAGTTGGTGGTCTCCTTAACTTTGCTCTAAGGAGCGCAACCCCATTTTGTGCTCAGCTTGTGTGCCCCTCCCCTAGCTGCCCCTTTCTAGCTCACACTCTTCTGTACCCTGACCTCACCAGGATCCTCTGTCCAGGGGGACTGGACCCTCTCTGCTGACCTTCAGTCTCTCCGATGACTTCTTTTGTAGTGGCTGGTTGGGATAGAATTGACATAGCAAAGAATCGACCCACTGAAGGTGCACAACCAGGTGGTGTTCAGTGTTTTCACAACCACACTCACCGTCAAGCATGAAGCATGTTCATCACCTCAAGAGAAAACTCCCCAACTCACCTTCCCCGGCCCCAGCTTTACACAACCACTCCTTTGCTTTCTGTCTCTATGTATTTGCCTATTTTGGAAATTATGTAAAAATAAAATGTAATAGGCGGTTTTCTGCAACTGGCTTCCTCCACTTAGCATAACATGTGGAGTTTCATCCTTGCTGTAGCCTATGCCACTACTTCCTTCCTTTTTATTGGATATTATTGGTCAATAATATTCCATTTTATGGGTCAGCTACATCTCTTTTATCCATTCGTCACCCGATGGACCTTTGGCTGTTGTGGAGATGCTGTCATGAGCTTTTGAGTGCATGCTTCCCATGGACATATGTTTTCATTTCTCTCGGGTGGACTTCCTGGGTCATCAGTGACTCCATGTTTCACTTGGAGGAGCTGCCAGGCTGCTTTCCACAGTGGCTGCACCAGCTCATGCTCCCAGCAGGGGTTACAAGGGTCCCACGTTTCCCATGTCCTCTCCAAAACTTGCTAGTGTCTCACCTTTTCTATTGAGCCATCCTGGTGGGCCTGAAGTGCTGCTCTCTCTGGTGTGGATTTGCATTTGCACGATATGCTAATGATGTTGAGAATATTTCCATGTGGTTCTTGGCCATCTGTGTGTCTTCTTCAGAGAAATATCTAGTACGATACTTCATCCACTTTTTAGTTGTGTTATCTGTCTTTGTATTTTTGAGTTGTAGGAGTTCTTTATATATTTTGGACACTAGTGCCTTATCAGTCCTGGGATCTGTAGGTATTTTCTCCCACCTTAGGCTGCTTCTTCACTATCTTCACCATGTCTTTTGAGGCACAAACTTAAAATTTTGATGATGTCTAATATATCTAATTTTCTTTTGTTCTTGTCTTGTGACATCACATCCAAGACACCACTTCCAGACCCACGTTCATGAAGATTTACCCCACGTCCTCTTCCAAGAGTGTTATAGTTTTGACTCTTAAATTTGGGGCCCTTTGATCCATTTTGAATTAGCTTTTGTATGTGGTGTCACGTGAGACTCCAACTCATCCCCTCGAACGTGGCTCAGCTGTTAGCCCAGCACCATATGCTGAAGAGACTCTTCTTTTCCCATGGGTCTTGACTCCCTCATCAGAAACTGGTCACATGCGTGAGGCTCTCTGTTTTATTCCATTGGTCTGTGTGTCTGTCCTTAAGCCAGTGCCATACTGCCTTCATCACTGTGGCTTTGTAGCAGGTTTTGAAATCAGGAAATGTGAACCCCCAACGTTGTTCTCCTTTTTGAAGATTGTTTTGGCTGCTCAAGGTCCCTTGAGTTTCCATGTGAACTTTAGTCAGTTTGTCAGTTTCCACCAAGAAGACAGCTGTGGTTCTGGTAGGGAGCACTGAAGCCGTAGATCATTCTGGGAAGTATTGCCATCTTAACATCATTAAGTCTCCAGGTCTGTGAGCTCTGTATTGGTCAGCTCAGGCTGCCATAACAAATACCAGACATAGTGGCTTAAACAACGGAAATTCACCTTCTCACAGTTCTGGATGCCAGAGCCCCAAAGCAAAGTGCCTACAGATTCAGTTTTGGGGGAAAACTCTTCCTTTGGGTTACAGATGGTTGTGTTCTCACTGTGTGGACACACTGCCTTTCCCTATCAGGAGAGAGAGAGAGAGAGAGAGAGAGAGAGAGAGAGAGAGAGAGAGAGATGGAGAGAGGTAGAGAGAGAGAGATGGAGGGGGAGGGATAGGGAGAAAGAGAGATGGAGAGAGAGAGGAGAGAAGGAGAGAGACATGGAGAGAGAAAAATGGAGAGAGAGAGAGATGGAGGGAGAGAGAGGGAGAGAGAGAGAGATGGAGAGAGAGCTCTGGGTGTCTCTTCCTACCAGTCCTCTGGGATCAGCCCACCCTTCTAACCTCATGTAACCACCATCACTTCCCTTGAGGCTCCATGTCTACACCCAGTGCTTGGGGCGGGGGGCGGGGGTCAGGGCTTCAGCAAGTGCATTTGGTGGTACACAAACATTCAGTCTCCCCATTTACTTACATCTCCTTTAATTTCTTTTGACAATGTTATATTAGTTTTTTACCCCTCTTGTTAAATACATTCCCACGTATTTTATTCTTTCATTCTCTTTCTGTTGGGCATGAAGTTTTTTCTTAATTTCATGTTCAGATTGTTCATGGGAAGCAAACAGACACGGCATCAATTTTCATGTTTTGATCCTGTGTCCTGAGACTTTGCTGGACTCATCCACTGGTTCTGGTCCCTACAACACGATCGCTCCTACACAACGACAAGAAGTCAGATTCACCAGAAGTCGGATAAAAGCAAATTAAAGAGTGAGATATTGATATCCACCAGTCTGGCAAGAATTAATAAGAGTGATGACAGCTGTTGCTCATGAAGTTGGGGAAAGGAGCTCTTGTACATTGTTCTTGGGACGTAAGTTGATTTAGTTTTTTTTGAAAGCACGGTTTGATAAAATAAGGTGATTTCAATACAATTTCAATATCAATACAATTAAAAATAAAAGCAAATAGAAACATACACACACACACACACACACACACACACACACACACACACACATATATATTAGCACTGGCAAACTCCCCACCAAATTGAAAACCAGTAATAATACCTACTAGAAACATTAGATGAGCCATACCAGTTGAGTTGGAGAAATTTCCCCAAGGAATTTGTAGTGAGAAAAGTGGATATAGAGAAACAAGTATAATACGATCTCATTTTGGTAACAAACAGTACAAAGTGTTTATTTTCATTTGTTTTTTCCCATTTATTGAAGGACAGTTAACAGTCACTGTAATATTAGTTTCAGGTGTACAAGGTTGTGACTCATCACTTCCGTCCATCACCTGGTGCTCATCACAACAGGTGCACTCCTTCATCCCCATCATCTGTCCCCCCCCCCCACCTCTGGTCTCATCAGTGTGTTTTCTAGAGTTACAACTCTGTTTCCTAGTTTGTCTCCCCCGCCCCATTGCTCATTTGTTTTGTTTTGTAAATTCCACATATGAGTGAAATTGTTTGGTATTTGTTTTTCTCTGACTGACTAATTTCACTCAGCATAATCCTCTCTAGCTCCATCCACATCACTGTAAATGGCAAGACATCACTCTGTTTCCATGGCTGGGTGTCAGTCCACTACACACCCGGCCTCTTCTTGACCCGCTCGTCCATGGATGGATGCTTGGGCTGCTCCATACAGCCGAGGCTGTGCTCAGTAACACTCCCATCAATGTGAGGTTGAGGGCATCTCTCTGATTTCGTGATTTTGCTTTCTTTGGATAAATACCCAGGAGTAGAATGACTCGGTCATATGGAAGTTCTATTTTTAATTTTTTGAGGAAGTGCCATGTTGTTTTCCAGTTGTCCTTCCGCCGCAGGGCAGGAGGGTTCCTGAAACAGTACCGAATACCCGTCACACATATTTTGTGTATGTTTGTGATGGAGGAGTAGAACAGTGGTTAGGGGCAGAGGGGGTCAGCCGTAGAAGAGGCAAAGAGGCAGGTGAGAATATAAAAATGAATCCGGTGTGTTACGTGACCCTACTTGTGTCAAAGTTATTTATGTGCACACCTGTACACGGAGGAAACACAAAAGTTACACCTGTGTCTACTTCCTAGGAGGGATATCTATGATATACGGTGGTGGTGTTTTTATTGTGGAGCCCAGTGTGGGGTTTGAACTCACAACCCTGAGATCAGGACCTGAGCGGAGATCAAGAGTTGATGCTCAACTGACTGGGCCCCCAGGTGCCTCTCTAGGAGATATGTTTTATGAAAAATGTCAGGTTGCTTACAAAGAAATGTGCACATTGGTATACACATAGGACAGTTGTAGCCGGCCATCAGGAGAGTTTGGGGACTGCCTGCTTTTCTGTGAATATCCACAGAGAGTTCTCCTGTGTCCAGGTGGACACACCAGGAAAGCCAGAAGACCACCACATTATCTGAGAGATTTTTGCTTCAGAGGAGAATGAATGTCTTATTAGGCCTGAGAATGGTTTTTAGATTCTGAATTTCTTAAATCTATAAAATTAAGAAATAGGGGGAAAGAGACTTACTGCTGACAGCTCTCAATTTTGTCCAGCAAGGACAAGAAACAGCATCTCTCATGGAATCAGTATCGGTTGAGGAGATTTTCATGTCCAGTTAGCAAAGAGAGAATCTCAGTGCAAGGTTAGCTCTTCACATAGGACATTTTGACCTTCAGGAGAAACACTTTCCCCTTGCTTTGTGGGTGGGCCTCAGCCTTGGAGGGCAGCTGTGCTCTGGACAGGGCTGGAGCAGGAGAACTGTCCACACACATCCCTCAGCTGCTTATATGTCTTTCTGCAGGGCTGGGTCCAGCCTCCCTGCCCTTTCCTCAGCAGCTTCTCAGAACTCTGCATGCCAGGCAGGCTGTTCCAAGCTTCCTGCCTGCCTCTCTCCCCTGGAAGATCAGACCCCGAGGGCAGGTCCTACACGCTTTTTGCTGCCATTTTCCTGGAACCAGAGCAAGGCTAGCACCCAGCAGGCACTCACTAAGGGTTCATAGCACTAGGGAAGGCTTTTAGCCATTGCTGAGAAACCCAGTGTTTCTCCCAAGGGGCCAGGAGTCCTGATGCCCACAATGTCTGTCTTTAAGAATTACTTAGAAGATGGTTATTTTAAAATTAAGTGATCTGGTTCATTTTGCATTTGTTACTTTATTTTATGTTTTTAAAAGATGCGGTCCATATATACAATGGCGTATTACTCAGTCACCAGAAAAGATGAATACCCAACATTTGCATCAATATGGATGGAACTGGAGGAGATTATGCTAAGTGAAATAAGTCAAGCAGAGAAAGTCAATTATATGGTTTCACTTATTTGTGGAGCATAAGGAACAGCATAGAGGACATTAGGAGAAGGAAGGGAAAAATGAAGGCGGGGGGAGAACCAGAGGGGGAGGTGAATCATGAGAGACTATGGACTCTGGGAATCAAACTGAGGGTTTTAGAGGGGAAAGGAGTGAGGGGGTGGATTAATACATGTGATGGGTATGAAGGAGGGCACGGATTGCATGGAACACTGGGTGTTATATGCAAACAACGAATTATGGAACACTGAATCAAAAAATAATGATGTCCTGTATGGTGACTAACATAGCACAGTGCACTTACTTGAGAGACAGAGAGCATGTGCCATCATTTTGTCTGTAAAGTCCCAGTGTCTATAGATAGTCTCTGTTCATTTCTGGTCCATATTGCTTTTGGGGTCTTTCTTCTTTTATAGAATTCTCCTTAATATTTCTTGCAGGGCTGGCTTGATGACCACATATCCTTTCAGTTACTGCTAGTTCTGGAAGCTCTTTATGTCTCCATCCATTCTGAATGACAGCCTTGTTGGACAAAGTATTCTTGGCTGCATGTTATTTATTTACTTATTTATATCTTTATTTATTTATTTTTCAACATGTAATGTATTATTTGTTTCAGGGGTACAGGTCTGTGAATCATCAATCTTACACAATTCACAGCACTCATAATAGCACATTCCCTCCCCAATGTCCATCACCCAGCCACCCCATCCCTCCTGCATGTTCTTCTCAAGACCCTGAATATGTTTTGCCAGCCCTTGCTGGCTTTCTGTGTCTCTGTGGATGTTATTCTGATGTTCTTCCCTCTGTACAGAAGAAATCTCTTCCCCCTGGCTGCTCTTAGGATAGCTTCCTTGGCTGTAAGATCTGCAATCTTTACCATCGTATGTCAGGGTGTTGATCTATTTTTATTGATTTTGGAAGGGGGCCCTCTCTTCCTCTTGGGTACAAATGCTTATTTCCTTCCCTAGATTGGGGAATTTCTAAGCGTGTTTTGCTCCAATATACCTTCTGGCCCTTTCTCTCTCTACTTCCTCAGAGATTCCAATAATTCTGACATTAGAATGTTTCATGGCATCATTGATTTCCCCAAGACTATTTGCATAGGCTACTAGCTGCCTATCCCTCTATTCCTCATCTTCCTTCCTTTCTATCAGCTTATCTTCTAGATCACTGATAGGCTATTCTACCTCATATACCCTGGTTGTTACAATATCCAGTTTAGATTGCATCTCATTCATAGCATTTGTAAGTTCAGCCTGATTATAGATCTCATTTCCGCTCTTAGAGATTCTGTATTGTCACTAATGCTTTTTTCAAGCCTAGCTATTTACTTCACGATTGCTATCCTGAATTCTATCTCTGACATCTTGCTTATCTCCATATCCATCAGTTCTGTGGCAGAGGACATTGTCTCTGGTTCTTTCCTTTGTTGGGAGTTCTGTCAAGGGATAGTTGAGCAAATGGACAGAGTCCAAAATATCAACTACAACCCAAGCAAAATACACTTTAGAAAAAATGCAAAGAGGTCGAAAGCTACCACAGGTACACAACGGAAGCAAAGATGGGAGTGAGATTATAATTTCTCAGGGTGGACAAAACAGGGCAATCTTCCTGTTCCTGCTTGATTTTTGGTCTCTGTGTTAGAAGGCACTATATCCCCAAATTGCAAAGAAATCAGAATATATATTCAAGATAAAATTGAGTAGAGTGAAAAACAGGGTAGTGTGGTGCATAAATCTATAAAACACAGATGTGAAAAAAATAAAAGTTAAGCAACTTAAAAACATAGGTTGAGGGGCACCTGGGGGGCTCAATCAGTTAAGCAACTGCCTTCAGCTCAGATCATGATCCCAGGGTCCTGGGACGGAGCCCCATGTTGGGCTCCCTGCTCAGCGGGACGTCTGCTTGTCCCTCTCCTCCTTACTCTTGCTCTCTCTAGCTCTCTTAAATAAATAAATAAAATTTTAAAAATAGGTTGGGAAATAAGAATCTATTTGAAATGGGAACAGGGTAAAAACAAAGAAAAAAAGAAAAAGAAAGACTAAGAAAAGAAAGTAAAAAAGGAATGCAACATTTTAGCCTGAAGTATAAGGTCATCCTGAGGGAACACGTGGAGCTCCCTGGATTATTTTCCCTAGTGCTGGAGTTTTACCTTCCCGCAGGAAGTTAGCTTATCCTTCACCTATTCTTCCGGTCTGCCTTTTGGGGGAGGGGCCTGCTGCTCAGCCTCTTGGGCCTCTTTGCCTGGGTGGAGTTCCCCACCGCGGGTCAGAGGGGTGGCTTTGGTGTGAGCTGGTCAGCCGTGTGGCTTTTGTTCCCTGGCGTCTTTTCACTTCTCCGGAGAGGATCAGAGCCAACCTGGCCTCGCGGGTCTCTCTGGCCCAGAGTCTTAAGAGTGCAGTCCGCCCCCAGCCCCTTGAACAGATCCTGCAGGCCGACCATCTCCAGCTCTGCATGTACCGAACCCCACAGACTCGTGTAATACTGGCCTGCGGCACCTCTTCTGGGGAGTCACGAAGACCCATGAGTGTCTCTGCGCTTCGTGGCTTTGTGATTGCCAGCGGCGGTGGGCTCCCGTGGCACCCTCTTCCATAGCTCCCTGGTCACACTAGGTGCCACCCCAGCGTCTCTTTGTGGGCCGCACCGCCCTGAGAGCTGTCCCTGCCATGGACACAAGCCATCCTCTATCTCCCCTAGGATGATGTTAGCCTATACCTAGTCCTCTTCAGGGTGGTCAGACTGAGGGCCGTCTCCCTACTGGCTTGGCCCAGGGTTTCTGATGTGGAGAGCTGAAGGTCCTTTCTGGGCTTGCTGGCCATAACCAGTCTCCCTGCTCCACTGCTCGGGGACTCTGTCATTCAGGCTCCCCTGTTGTTTCTGAGTCTCCTGGAATCGTGTGACCACAGTGACTCACCGCCCTATTCATCCCCTGTGCCATTTCCAGAAAGACTGTCTCTCACTAGAGCAGATTTCCAAGACTCCCGGATTCTTGCTTCAGTTTTTTTTTTTTAAATATTTTATTTCTTTGACAGAGAGAGAGAGAGAGAGAGAGAGATCACAAGTAGGCAGAGAGGCAGGCAGAGAGAGAGGAGGAAGCAGGCTCCCTGCTGAGCAGAGAGCCCGATGCGGGCCTCGATCCCAGGACCCTGAGATCATGCCCTGAGCCGAAGGCAGAGGCTTAACCCACTGAGCCCCCTTTGGTTTTATGTCACTTTCCAGTGGCCAGCTTATGGAGGCTCGTTCCCTCCTCAGTCTATCTTCCTCTATTTCCCCCAAAGGCTCAAGGTTCTGCACCTTTTTAAAAAAATGTTATGTTACTCACCACACAATACATCATTTGTATTGATGTAGTGTTCCATAATTCATTATTTGCGTATATCACCCAGTGCTCCATGCAATACACGCCCTCCTTAACACTCATCACCCCGCTGACCCATCCCCCCCTTCCAAAACCCCCAGCTTGTTTCCCAGAGTCCAGAGTCTCTCATGGTTTGTCTCCCCCTCTGATTCCCCCCTTCATTTTTCCCTTCCTTTTCCTAAAGTCCTCCATCCTATTCCTTATGTTTCACAAGTAAATGAAACCATATGATAATTTACTTTTTCTGCTTGACCTATTTCACTTAGCATAATCTCCTCCAGTCCCATCCATGTTGATGCAAATGTTGAGTATTCATCTTTTCTAATGGCTGAGTAATTATTCCGTTGTGTGTATAACCACATCTTCGTTATCCATTCATCTGTTACAGTCGTTTCTCTGCTTGTGGAGATTCAGATAAATCTTCTTCTCAGTTGAATTCATGTGTGTTCAGAATGGTTTGATAGATATTCAACTAAATTTGAGAAGCCAGATGAAACAAGACCCTCTACTCAGCCGCCATCTTGCCCCCACCCCCGGGGGGAATCTCCAAATTCAAGTTTTTAACCCTTCTCGTGATGATGTAAGATGATAAAATACCTGGGTGTTGTGGATATGGGGACACAGCGGAGCTGCTGCTATCGCCTCCTGATACCAGCTCAGGGGACCATCTACTTCCGGATGGAGGTCGACCGCCGGGAGCTGAACTGTGTGAGCCACCAGGAAAATGATGCCTGGGGTGTGGGGTGGAGGGGGAGTGCCTTGGCCATGGTACCTGTCTGCGGATGCGCTCCAGGTCTGAGAGCTCAGCCTCTGCACCCATAGGGCATATTCTGAGAATATGCGCGTCTTGAAAAGGAATTACTGGCTAAAGGCTTGTAAATATCATGATACTTCACTGGCTTTCATCCCAGCATGTTGGGCAGTTTGTTCACCTGCAGGGGAAGGAAGAAAGGAATCATAGAACTCAAAGCTTGTGGTTGGACAACATATTTATTTAGGGGCTTTTCAGGTTTGGAGCAGACCTTGGTACACAGAGAATAGAGCTGGGAGGAAAGCTCATGGAAGAGGAGAGATAGTTCGGGTCCCAGGCAGCTACAGAGCTGGGGTGTCGGCTGCCTCCCAGGAGTCCCACCCAGCCTCAGATCAGGTGCTATAGGAGGAGAAGACAGATGGTGGGAATGGGAGGTACGTCTCTGATGGTAATAGCACGAACCTAGTCCTAACCAAATTCACTGGGGGGAGTGGTGGATGTTTAGAGGCTCAGATTCCAAGAAGCTGAGATCATGTGCAGTAGACAAAGAGGAAGGACCTTCTGGAAGGTGAGTCGGAAGGGGCTCCAGGATGAGTAAAAGAACAGTGGCTGATGAGTTGGGACTCTGGGCCCAAAGTCTCAGGTCACTCTTTTTCTGATGAAGATGGACAGGGATTTGGGCTCCACGGAAATGGAATGTCTCATTGATCATGGCCAGGAGAGCTCAAACTGGAGATACCTGGGGTCTGTGGTCAGAGCCTCAGATCTTGCACTGACAGCAAACAGGGACACAGCAGCTGGACTGGGAGCAGCAGGGCTTGCAGCAGC
>PITA01029523.1:0-17785 GCA_004023965.1 Spilogale gracilis | reverse complement strand
TCCCCTCCAGTCCCGCGAATCCCGCGCGCACTGAAGATGGCGGCCGCTGTGGGAAGGTTTCTCCGGGCTTCGGTGAGTGGTTACCAGCAGGGGACAAGAGCAGAGATGCAGTAGTGGCTCTGACAACGTGCTTTCGAGACAGATCCTGCTCTCTGTGGTCTGGGGGTCTTTCGCTGTTCTTCGAGGGCACCAGCGGCTAACGGACCCGGAGGCCACGCTTCTAGGGAATGCGCCTGCGCAGAACCGCCCCCTCCCGTGTGTCTGCTCTTCTAACCCGTCCGGTCTCCGAGCCGGGGTGGGGGGTGGGGGGTCTTCAGTCCTCTCTCCACCTGAGCATCTCGTCCAGGAGGCAGGGCCCCGGGCCCCTGTTCCCTGCTCCGTAGCTACCCCATGACCTTGGACAGCTGACTTCACCTTTCGAACCTATTTACTGTCCTTTCCCAAAGATCGAAATTATGATGCCTCGAGCAAGGCTTTGCAGTAAGCGTCTACTAAATGGTAAATGGAAACCGAAGTGGTAAAGTACAGAGTGCTAAAGTGCAAAAGGCACTACCCTCCTCCCGTCCCCCAGGTCTGTCCCTCGCTTTTCTCCCGGCAGAGCCGAGCACCCTGTTGGTACCCTCTCCTCCCCTTTCTCCTGGCGGGGTTGAGCACAAGGCTCTTTCTTCTTCCTGAGTCATGCTAGACACTCTAGTTGAGGAAACAGTACCGTTGAATGCTGTACAGATTTTCCCAGAGGGTGAACTTTGGTCTACTTGTTTGCTTGACTGCGGGGGCCTTGTCTTTTCTCAGAAACCTTGACATGAGAGAACATTATTATTACCAGGTCATGCTTGCAAAGAGCATAAATACACAAGGCCTGGCTAAGTCCCCTTGGTTTTTGAATCCTCTGTGTTGTTCTTAAGAGCATGGAGTCCTTATGGTCTTATAATTTTCCTCTGCCTAGCAGGGTTTTTAAATTTTTATATATTTTTAAATTAAAAGTTATATATGTTTAAGCTGTGCAACGTGATTTGATATAGACATAGTGAAATGATTACTACAGTCAAACTAACATCTCTTCACATAATTACCTTTTCTGTCTGTGACGAGTGTGCCTGAACTCTACTGTCTTAGCAAAATCCCAGTGTTTAATACAGTATCAAGTAGAGTCCTCATACTCCTACATTAGATCTCTAGACTTACTCATCCTACATAACTGCAGCTCTGTACACTTTGACCAACATCTCGCCATTCGCCTCTTGCAGTCTTGAAGAAGGAAGCAGAAAGGATGTTAAGAACATTGAGGTTCATTCTGTATTCTTAGAGTTTGGGGTTTGATATTCGGTTCGCAGGAACAAGGAGAGCGGAGGCAACCAGTGGCCTAATGCTCTTTCACCAGGGCCGGCCTTCAGGCTACTTCCTAATAAAGTGTTTTTCTTTCCAGATTGCCCGACATGTGAGTGCCATACCTCGGGGCATCTCTGCCTCTGCAGCTCTTAGACCTGCTGCTTCCCGAAGAACATGCCTGGCAAGTGTATTGTGGTCTGGTTCTGGTCAAGCAAAATTCGCTTTTAGCACCAGTAAGTGTTATGCCTTGTTGGACCCAGGGAATAGGTATCATCATCTCAGGGCATCAGGGCAGGGCATGGGCCCTGCACCCTCATGATCCATTAGCTTTTGAAAATAAACTACTAAAAAAAAAAAAAAGAAGAAAAAAAGAAAAGAAAAGAAACTACTACCCTAGTCCCTCCTCACAAATTAAGTCAATATCTGAGGTGAGACCGGGAGATCTTTTTGTTTTGTTTGTTAATCTAAATGTAGTTGACATAACAATGTTATTAGTTTTATACGGACAACATAGTGATTCAAGATTTATATACGTGAGGTGGTGACCACCATGATAAGTCTAAGTACAAAGTTGTTATGGTATTGACCGTATTCACTGTGCTGTACATTGCACTCCCCTAACTGGAAATCCGTGCCTTTTAATCCCCTTATCAGTGTATTTTAAAAGCTCACCAGATGATTCTAATATCCAGTCAGGATTGAAAATTACTGAGGCAGACTACCCTGGTATCCGCATTTCCTTGTTGGTCATCAACACCAGCCCATCTTCCATCTCTTGCCTGAAAATCTCCAGTGACTCCTCTATACCTTTATTTTTAAAAATAATTTACTTTATTTTTTTAGTGTTCCAAGAGTCATTGTTTATGCCCCACACCCGTGCTCCATGCAATACGTGCCCTCAGTACCCTCCATCAGGCTCACCCGTCCCCCCATTCCTCTCCCTTCCAAAACACTCAGTTTCTCAGAGTCCAGAGTCTCTCATGCTTCGTCTCCCTCTCTCATTTACCCCAGTTCACATTTCCTTTCCTTCTCCTACTGTCCTTCATGTTATTCCTTATGCTCCACAAGGAAGTAAAACCATTATGATACTTTCTGCTTGGCTTATTTAACTCAGCATAATCTCCTCCAGTCTGGTCCATGTTGCTACAAAAGTTGGGTATTCATCCTTTCTGATGGAGGCGTAGTATTCCATTGTATATATGGACCACATCTTCTTTATCCATTCATCTGTTGAAGGGCACCTTGGCTCTTTCCACAGTTTGGCAGTTGTGGCCATTGCTGCTATGAACATCGTATCCCTCCTTTTAAGAACAAATTCTATGCAGAGCCTGGGTGGCTCAGTCGGTTAAGCAGTTAAGTGTCTGCCTCCCTGCAGGTCATGATTCCACAGTCCTGGGATCAAGCTTCAAGGGGCAGCAAGGAGTCTGCTTCTCCCTCTTCCTCTGCCCCTCACCCCACTTCTGTTTTTTTTCTCTCAAATAAGTAAAATATTTAAAAACAAAAAACAAAGAAAAAGAAGAACAAACTCTAGTCTGATATTTAAGGGCCCTCAGAGCGTGGCCGTCAGCTGTTCAATCTTTGTTAGGAGTCCTCCCACACACACCTGCTCTCGGTATTCTATTCAAACTACCATGGGCTATTTCCCCGCACCTGCCCTGTTCCCTCTCCCCCATCCCACCTTGGGGTGGCAAAATCCAAACTGTATTTAGAATCCATCCCTAGACTCCTTTCCTCCGTGATTCTATCTTAATTTCATCCCTACAATCTTCTGGCATCATCTTTTTAGTCTTTTCAGTCCCTGTAGTACTTGAATTTGTTTGCCATCTGAACTACGGAAAGGGGGGAGATTACTTAAGATATAGAGTTGAACTGAACCTTTTAATTAATTTGTACTGATTAATTACTATGAGAGATTTGAATAAAGCCAGATAGGTGAGTATTTAGCAGATGATGAACTACACGTGTGTGTGGGCTTCCTTCAGGTTCCTCATTCCACGCTCCTGCCGTCACCCAGCACGCTCCCTATTTTAAGGGCACTGCTGTTGTCAACGGAGAGTTCAAAGACCTAAGCCTCGATGACTTTAAGGGGAAATACTTGGTGCTTTTCTTCTATCCCTTGGACTTGTAAGTGTAATTTCTGTGATGCTTTCATGGCATTTAAGGTCCCTGCTTCCGCCCTGACATTTCCTATCTCTGGTTGCCCTTCTGGTCAAGGGAAGGGTTCTTTCGGATCCTTTTATCACTGGTGGCCTTGCTGAGTACAGCTTGCATCTGTGGCTAATCTGATAAATTTAGAGGAGGGGTGGCATTCTTTTTAGTGGGGAAGGTTTTAATTGGCTCCGTTTTACGTGCTCTGGAGCCAAGGTTTTCATAAGCCAGGCTGTAAGGAAGTTTTCACTGGCCCGGAGGAAAACAACAAAAGGAAAGATAATAAAATGACTTTTCTCATAAAGCTACTTTATTTAGTTTTTTCTTTATTCTTAGAATATGCCTCTTTTCCCCTACTCACCTCCATTTTTTGATATTCTTAATAGGTGAGTCCAGTGAGGGTGGCTAGCCATCTTTGCCTTTTTCACCTTTAAGCAAGCTGAACTAGTTTTTAGGCTACCTGTTGTTTAAATTTTAAATCCTTGTTTTTAAATTCTCTGATGGGAATTTCTGTCCACCCCTCTTTTTTTTTTTCCTAGCACTTTTGTGTGTCCTACAGAAATTGTTGCTTTTAGCGACAAAGCCAATGAATTTCATGATGTGAACTGTGAAGTTGTTGCAGTTTCAGTGGATTCCCACTTCACCCATCTTGCCTGGATCAACACACCAAGGAAGGTATAAACCTCAGTGGCCCTGCCTTTGCACTTAGGATGCTAAAAACTGAAAAGATCCCATGGAAGACTAACCTAGAAGTTGTTGAAGCATGAATAGTCTGAAATGGGCTATTTGTATGTCCTAAGCTCCTGGAAAATTCTGTTAAACTCTGTTCTTATCTCCCTTGACATGTCTGGATTTAGTGCCCACTACACTTGTGTTTTGCAAGGTACAAACAGTAACGAGGAACAGGCTCAGCAGGGTGGGGGTGGAGACAGTTGGGGTTCACTGCCTCCTCTCTCGTGGGTACCTTGTAGATCCCACATACTCTGCATGGCTGTGGGACGGTGGTTAGTTTCTGTGATTTAACTCTTCTGCATGATCACTATTCCTGCCGAAAAACACTTGGGAGAATCAAACTTTCCAGCCACGTTGCTGGGCTATTGGTACCAAATTAGTCAGTCTTTTTTTTTTCTTTTTAAGGTTTTATTTATTTATTTATTTGACAGAAACACAGCTAGAGAGAGAACACAAGCAGGGCGAGTGAGAGAGGGAGAAGCAGGCTTTCTGCTGAGCAAGGGAGCCCAATGGGGTGCTCGATCCCGGTCTCCGGGATCATGATCTGAGCCAAAAGCTGACACTTAATGAATGAGCCACCCAGGTGCCCCCAAATTATTCAGTCCTTATTACACTTCCATTTTTATGCTACAGAAATTAGTCTTCAAGTAAAAGAATACATCAAGAATTAGAAAAAGAAAGGAAAGGCCTCCAGTATTATTGGGTTTAAGTCCTGCCTCTCTCCCTTTCTAGCTGTGATGTGGAATAAGTAACTTAACTCTTGTGTGCCTCCGTTTCCTCCTGCGTCAAAAGGCGATGGTAGCATCTGCTCCAGGTGGCTGGGAGGAGGGAGGGAGTTAACAGAAAGAGCTAAGAGCAGTGCTCGGCCCACTGTTGGTTCTCAGTTGCTGCCGCCTGTCGCCATTCTTGTTGGCCTCAGACATCAGTTTACATGGCTGAGAATAGGGAGAGCGCATGGGTAACGGCCAGTAATGTTCACATTTTTGTTAGAATGGTGGCTTGGGCCACATGAACATCGCACTCTTGTCAGATTTGACTAAACAGATTTCCCGAGACTATGGCGTGCTGTTGGAAGGCCCCGGGATTGCTCTAAGGTAAGATCTTGTTTCTTACATAAACATAACCTTGTTTTTTATGTTTAGCATCATCCCACTTCTTAGAGGATTTATAGAGCCCTCGGTAAAGCATTTTGAAAACCAAAAAAGCTTTCATTCACTTCTGCCTTCCGTAAGCACTGATGAGTGCCTCCTGCAAGGCTGGCATCTTGATGGCCACTGAGTGACCCGGGGGTTGGTCAGAACTTGACCCCCAGGGAAAAGGCAAGGACCCCACTCTGATGTGCCTCACAGTTTTGCTGGGGACTGGCTTGAAACTGCTCGCCTGATCTGGTCTTGTCGCGTCACTCTGCTCTGGTTGGGCTTCCTCTTCGGTGATACTTGGAATTGTAGTTCTGGGGGCCACCTTGGAGCTTGGGCCTCTTTTACTCCGGGAGATTCTGTCTCCCTTTAATACACTAAAGCCCGGCTTTGACAGAGTTGGCAAGGGATAGAGAAAGAGTGTTGGTTTTGCCTTCCAGGACCCCCTGCCCTATAGGGTCTTGCTCATTTTGCCAGTACTTCCCTACTGGTTTCATTGTTAGGATTGACGAGCGTAGCTGAGTCTAGTTTGGAAGATAAGGCTTGCTTTCCATAGCTTGGGGGCCCTGCCCCATCCAGCTTTGCACCTGCACCACGGATTCCAGCTTGGCTCCACCCTCGGTTGAGGTGCTTGCTGCAGGACCCCTGGAGCCTCAAAGCCGAGACCCCCAGGAGCCAGGCCCAGGGAGGAAGCAGCGCCTTTTCACCTGGCCTTTTTCGCTTACTTGCTTTTTCCCCTGCACAATTAACACTTGGGATGCCACACCCTTTTAAGTCAGGCTATTAAAACCTGTGGTTGGAACGTATCTTCATACATCATGGTGACCCCACAGAAGATGAACACAGACCCCAGGGCCGGTCATCTTGTTAAGCTGCTGCCAAGTGATAAACAGTCTTGGTGTGTCCTTTAGATTTCTGTTCTGTCTAGATTTAGGGCCAGTAAATTCTGTCTGCAAAGATTTCTCCAGGGGTCTTTTCCCCTTTTACCCAAGAATTGACTCATTTCATCAGTATTTAGTAAATATAGATGAAATACATCTTTTTCTCTTCCCCTCTGCCTCTGGTTTCTTGCCAACATTTGATACAGCGGCCCAAAGAACACCCAAATCACGAATAAGTTAAAGAAGTTTTTGCCCTCTGTGACTTTTATTTTTTTTAATTTTTTTTTAAAGATTTTTATTTATTTATTTGACAGAGAGAAACACAGCGAGAGAGGGAACACAAGCAGGGGGAGTGAGAGAAGGGGAAGCAAGCTTCCTGCTGAGCAGGGAGCCCGATATGGGGCTCGATCCCGGATCTCTGGGATCATGACCTCGCCCAAACAACTGAGCCACCCAGGCGCCCCCTCTGTGACTTTTAGACTCTGTGTAACTTTTCTCTGTGGGAAATACTGCCTGTTTTCCACGTCGACCTGGTCCAGTCAGCCCTGTGTGTGTGTGTGGTGCGTCCGGGTAAAAAGTGATAAGCTTTTAGTGTAACGATGAAAGCTTTTTTGTTTTTTTTTGTTTTTTTGTTTTGTTTTTTGGTTTTTTTTTTTTTTTTAAGAATTTTATTTATTTATTAGAGAGAGAGAGATAACAAGTAGGCAGAGAGGCAGGCAGAGAGAGAGGAGGAAGCAGGCTCCCCACCAAGCAGAGAGCCAGACATGGGCCTTGATCCCAGGACCCTGAGATCATGACCTTGAGCCGAAGGCAGAGGCTTTAACCCACTGAGCCACCCAGGCGCCCTGAAAGCCCCATGTTTAAGCATATGATGGAGTTTAATGCTTTACTGAGGAGAATTAAAGACAAGCGGATGGAAGTTGAGAGTTTGTTGTTGTGGTGCCGCTGCGATCCTAATGGGAATAAATCCTGATGCAGAGGTCTCTTCATCATTGACCCCAATGGCGTCATCAAGCATTTGAGTGTCAACGATCTCCCCGTGGGCCGAAGTGTGGAAGAGACCCTTCGCTTGGTGAAGGCGTTCCAGTTTGTGGAGTCCCATGGAGAAGTCTGCCCAGCAAATTGGACCCCGGATTCCCCTACAGTAGGTTTCCTTTCCAAAAGCAGTGAGACCCCAGCATAGGGTCCAAGCCCTCACTGCCTCCAAGGCTCCTGGTCTAGAGCACCTACAAAAGGAGCCCACCCTTGATGCAAGGGTACAGATGGGGCGCAAGTGGGCGAGGCTGCCGAGGGCCGGGGTTGGGGTGGGACCAGGGACCGGGCAGGCTCTTCATATAATCTTCATCGGTGTATTTTCAAGGCAGTGGACCATGCGTTCAGAAGTTAAAGCTTTGGGTTAAAAACTGAGAGCATTTAACTCACTTTGAGCCTTGAAGTCAGCCCCCTAATTAAATGTTTTTGTATTTTCAGATCAAGCCACATCCAACTGCTTCCAGAGAATACTTTGAGAAGGTAAATCAGTAGATGATCCCATGTGTACCCACCTCTTCTCACATCAGGAAAGAGCCACAGTTGGAACTCACTTTGAGCATTTCAGAGATGATTATTTATAGAAGAGAAAACACCAGTTATGCTTTTATTCATAAATAATACTCTAAATGTTTTGATTTTGTAGCTTTGGCTGAGGCTTTTAAATGTCCTCACACACAGAAAGCATCCTATATTGGTAACCTCTTGATGGCTAACTAGTTTATAGAATGCTAGTTCACCTATTCCTTGGATTGTGTCTTCAATGGAAAGAGGAAGCATTTCTTTGTTGGCCTTACTTGAACCTTTACATACATCAGAAGTACAACACACACTGAAGCTTCTGTTCAAGGGTCCTGAAAGTTTCTTCTCGAATTTCTTTGTACTAAACTGAATTTTCTTTTAAGGTAACAAAGATCATACAGTTTTAATGTGTTGACATCATTGGTCTAATTTAACTCTTGCAATGGATGTATATGTACTTGAAACAAATGTGAATCATGTTTTTAAAAGAACACAGCGACTGAGTAGCTTTACGTGATCATGCATGTCTCTCGTCCCTGAGATTAATGTATTTTACTTATTAGCTGACATAGGGTCTACGTACAATTCTAGATATTGATTGGATGTAATTATAAAGGCTATTTAATCAAATCCAGGAATTGCATTTTGAAATCATTGTAATTTTCTGAAATGCTCAATGTAAAGTATATAATAAACATATTTTAAGATATTTACATGTTTAATATTAATTATTGGTTCAGCTTATATTACGGGGCTCTAGTTTTCCTTCTGATTATATCAACCAACATTTTGGAGCACTTACCTCAGGGCCCACAAAATGAGTAGGATACTGTCTCTACACCCAGAGAACTCAGGTTCCGGCAAGAGAGCGGGAAGCTCTTTCACTCCCTCTGCTTGTGTTCCCTCTCTGGCTGTGTTTCTGTCTGTCAAATAAATAATGAATAAATGCTTCCCTCTCTTTTTTTTTTTATTTCAGTAAATCCCGAGTGCCTGTCACATGCCAGCTGCTGTTTTGGAGGCACAAGGGTGAACGAGAAAAGACAACCCCTTTCCTTCATGCAGTTACATTCTAGAGGGGGAAACCCAATAACTATTATAAAAATACATAGAATGTTTGGAAGGGAAATAAACTGGAGCAAGGGCTAGTGCAGAGAACTGAACAAGCTAACAATTTTGGATTCTCTCTTTTTTAAAAAGTTTTTATTTGACAGATCACAAATAGGCAGAGAGGCAGGCAGAGAAAGAAGGGGAAGCAGGCTCCCCACTGAGCAGAGAGCCCGATGTGGGACTCGATCCCAGGACCCTGAGATCATGACCTGAGCCGAAGGCAGAGGCTTAACCCTCTGAGCCACCCAGGCACCCGGATTCCCTTCTAAGATGGAAAGTATAAGGAAGGTTTTGACAAGAGTCACATGAACTTGTTCTAGGAGGATCACTGTGGCTCCTTTGTTAAGACTAGACCGTAAGGGTTCTGAGAAGAGAAGCTGAGCTGGATTTATGACCTACTTGCGGGTAGAGCCAACAGAATGATACAGGTGTGCTAAATACTATGGCATAATGGATGCATTCCTGGGGCAGAAGAGGAACACCGAGGGGCACCTTACCCAGCTATGGCCATGGGGAGAACTTCCCGCAAAAGGAGATGAACTCTTGAGGCTATAGAAAAGTCAGCCAGATGAACTGAGCAAAAGAAGCTGTCAAGTTACATTGGTCTGAAGAAAACCACAAGCTGGTTTCATTTCCCTGGAGGGGAATCCCCCCTGGAAGGGGATAGAATAGGCCCTCTGGGTATTAAAGGCCCAGAGAGCATTTTCAGTAGACCCAGTGTCATATTAAGACTTTCACATGTTTTATCTTCATGTTTCACATGTTTTAGCCTCAACAAAACCTGAAAATAGGTATAATTACTGTCGTCATTTTACAAATGAGTAAATACACCCACTTACATTGACTTGACTGGGACCATCCAACTAAGTAATGGATGGTGCTGGGTCCTCAACCAAGACTCATGAGGACCCCTGAACTCCTTAAACGCCAGGATCATGCATTCAACAAATACATAACCCCACCCACCCTCTTGCAGGGCCAGTGGGCTAAGGGAAGCAGCAGCAGTGGGAAGCAGCACGTATTCTCTACCACCAGCCCCCACTTGAGCTCCTATTCAAAGGAAGGAACTGGATCTGCCCCAGGGCAGTTGCACTGTGTGCGGTACCCCCAGGCAGGGCCACTCACTTTGAAGGGAGCTGGGCCTGGGTATACTTCAAAAAAAATTTTTTTTTAAATTTTATTTATTTAACAGAGAGAAACACAGCCAGAGAGGGAACACAAGCAGAGGGAGTGAGAGAGGGAGAAGCAGGCTTCACGCCGAGCAGGGAGCCTGATGTGGGACTCGATCCAGGGTCTTCGGGATCATGACCTGAGCCGAAGGCAGTCGCTTAACCAACTGAGCTACCCAGGCGCCCCTATTTTTTTTTTTTAAGACATTTAGTTTTAGAGCACAACCAGGAAGGGCAGAGGAAGAGAACCTAAGCAGACCACACTGAGTGTTAGCCAAGGGCAGGGCTTGATCGCTCCACCCTGAGATCATGACCTGAGCCAGACGAACAGGTGGAGGCTCTTAACCCACTACACAACCCAGGTGCCCCTAAGTTCTCAATCTTTTTAAAATAAGGGGCACCACATGTTCAGATTTATTGAAAACTAAATAGCCAGCCTTGACTGTCCCCAATGCCCTCTACTCTGGACTTGAAGGGCAATTAAAGATTTTCCACCATAATGTCCAAAAAGTTGGCGCACCTGTCATCTGGTTAAGATGCAGGTTCTTCTCAATAGGTACTGAAAGGTGGGCAGGCGCACGGGAACCGGAGCGGGGCTGGAGGCATGGGATCTGGGGCGCCGGCGCGTGGTGACGGCGAGCAGCGGGAGTTCGGAGTCCGGGCGGAGGGAACACCAGGCGCTAAGGCCAGGGCGCAGGCACACGGCGACACGGAGCAGCGGGCGCGCCAGAAAGCCGGCAGCGGGAAGAGGGACGCGCGCGCGCCGGGGGCGGGGCACGCTGCCCGACTCCGCCTCCGCGCCAGGCCGGGCGGCCGCCGCCTCTCCAGCCGCCACACGGGTCCCTGGAAGCCAAGCAGCAGGAGGAGGAAGCGCGGGTGCCGGGCGGCTCCCTGGCTGCAGCGGCTCCCATATGGAGCCCAACGTGCGCTTCTGGATCACCGAACGTCAAGTACGGCCCGGGCTCGGCGCGGCTGGGGGCGGGGTGGCCCTGGGCCCCGTGGAGTCGCCGCGTGGAGTCGCCGGCTGGCCCGGGTGACCTTGGGCAGGCCACGTGGTCGCACCACCCGCCTTCCCACCTTAGACCCCAGGAGGGGACGAAGGGGAAACCCAAGAGTGTGGGATGCAGACAGCCACGGCTGTTACCGCGTGTCACCTCTGCCCCAGGCCTGGCTAGCGAGGGTCGCCACAAGATCGTCCTGCCGTGCGGAGTCGGGGCCCCCGCCCTCGCCAGGTGTCTGCCCTCTGCAGCCTGAGCTGTTGCTGAGCATCAGTTTGGAGAGGAACAGGTGCTCGCAGGAGCCCCCAGCCTCCCAAGCTCGGTAGGCTCAGCCACTCAAATGACGCGGGGGCTGCGGGCCGCCGCAGGGAACAGGAAGTCGCTCCGGCCCCGCCTCCAGGCGGTGACTGGGCGGCGCTGCCCAATGGAAATGTAATGGGAGCCATATAGGTCATTTAAAATTTCCTAGTAACCACATTCAAAAGGGTAAAAAGAAACAATAATATGTTGTATTTAGCCCAACAAGCATAAAATATTAACATTTTAACACATAATCGATATAAAAATTAGTAGTGAGATATTTACATGCTTTTTTCTCTAAAAAGTCTTTGAAATCTGGTGTATATTTTACCCATAAAGCATACTTCACTTTGGCCTGGCCACATTTCGAGGGCTCCATAGCCACATGGAGCTAACTGCACAGTATATTTCTAGAGTGTTCTCTTTCAGCCTTACCTAAAGTAGGGCCAGCTGGGTTTTCTTAGGTGGGGAAGTCGAAAGGGAAAGGGACAGGGACTCAAGCTTTCCTGCCAAAGCCAGTTATCAAAGCCAAAACCACAGCAAAGTTGTTGCGGAGGGGAGGGGTGGCATTGGGAGCAAACCATGCCACGTGTGAATGAGCAGCCTTTACTGAGGCCTTGGGAGGGTTGGGGGGGGGGGCATCTGGTTCTTTATGACCCAAGTTAAGCCTTACAACAAGGGTAACGGTAAAATTCTGAGACCTTTCTGGGCAGTTGGTTCAAGGTCACTTGTGGGATGTGGACTAGGCCCATTTGACCCCAAATCTGGGCTTTTAACCTTCAAGAGTAATTTGATTCTGGACTGCTTAAGAGCACATGCTGCTGAGTCCTTTCCTGGCTGGGTTTCCGGGGCACATATATATTTTTAAAGATTTTATTTATTGGGAAGGCTGGGTGGCTCAGTTGGTTAAGCGACTGCCTTGGGCTCAGGTCATGATCCTGGAGACCCGGGATCAAGTTCCATATCAGGCTCCCTGCTCCGCGGGAGGCCTGTTCTCCCTCTCTCACTCCCCCTGCTTGTGTTCCCTCTCTGGCTGTGTTTCTCTCTGTCAAATAAATAAAATCTTAAAAAAAAAAAAAAAAAGATTTTATTTATTTATTTGGCAGAGGGAAACACAGCCAGAGAGGGAACACAAGCAGGGGGAGTGAGAGAAGGAGAAGCAGACCTCCCACCCAGCAGGAGCTCAATGTGGGGGCTCAATTCCCGGCCTTAGGATGATGACCTGACCAAAAGGAAGACGCTTAAGGACTGAGCCACCCAGCCCCTCCCCCACCATGGGTATATTCTTGAGCTTTTCTATGCCTATTTCCTCACCTTTAAGATTCCAAGGATGTCCTGATTCCAGGAGCTGCTTCCATTCAAAGGCCCTGTTAGGATCTCAGAAATAATGCTAACTGCTATTATTACCATATCTTTTTTTTTTTCCTGCCACCATTAACCTCTCTGGTGCTCTTCTCTCTCTTAAGTCTTTCATTCAGAGAGTTCTTCAGTGGACAGAACTGTTGGATCCTACAAACTTGATCGTTTCAATTGTAAGTATTTCCTTGTTTTCTGAGATAAGATATTTTACATTTTATTCTGAAATGTGAAGACTGCTTCCCTCTGAAAGCAGTTGAAACAATCCATATATATTATGTTTTTATTCCTTCTGAAGGAGCTTGTTAGATTGGAAGATTGATAAACAAGCAGACAGGTAACACTAAGGTTTGTGTTGCTGCTTCAGAAGGGATCAAAACAAGTCCCTGGTAACAGGACAGACAAAGGTGGTCACTGACCTAGACCTAGGGGGTGCTAAGGTAGGGGTGCGGCCAGAAACTGGGGGAGGGTGTTGAGGGAGGACTGGAAGGAGGAGGCAGGCAGCAAAGGCCAGGGGAGAGAGTAAGTGGTTCAGTCATTGGGGCTTTTAATGTGAAGGAGCCGACAGGCCCTTAAGGGCCTTGTTCATCTTTTAGATAGGAGGGAGGTGGTGAGGTTTGTGTTTGGGAGGGGCTGATCGCTTTGGTCACCACGTGGTGAGTAATCAGAGGGGACCAGACCCTAGGTAAGGTGATCTGTTCAGGGAAGGGCTCGGCTGTCCGAGCGGGAGACAAGGTTTGGCATAGGTATGGCCAAGGGCTCAGAGGAGATGAAAATGTATCCCCAGCAATAATCCTGCAGGGCCAGACCCACAGGGACAGTCCCATCCTTGTGCTCAAGATGTTCCATGCAGCCTTGTTTGTAATAGAGAAAAACAACCTGAATTCCCATCAATAGGAAATAGAGAAACACAAAGTGGTATAGTCATGCAGTGGAATACGAATAAAAGTTAAAAGTGATGATCTAGTTATCAATGTATGATATTAAGTGGAAACAATAAATAGGATGCTAAATGGAAAACATGTCTATAGTGTTTAATGGAATGAGCAGGATTGGTAAAGTACATTTATGCAAATTATAATATAAAGACCCAATACTACTTCTTTTTGTTTACAGATACATGTATGTGTGTATATATAAGTATAAAAAAATGGACTGGAAGTTAATACCTTGAACTCATAATAGTGGTTATTTCTGATAAAATGGAGAGACACGAAACTGGGGGTGATGACTTTTGGGGGAAAAAAAAGAAAAAATTGGAAGTAAATATGACCAAATGTTTACTATTGTTAATTCTGGATGAGGGGATTATGAGTGTGTACTCATTTAATTGTCTTTTCTGTATTTAATTCTTTTTTTCTCAAATTAAGAAAAAACGAAGAGAGAAAGTAAGCCCACAGGGATCAGATGTGGGAAGAGAGAGAGGAGGGACTTCCAGGTTTCTAACTTATAAAGCCAGGCAGATGGGGGTAGCACTCCTGGAGACAGCTGACCTCAGGGGGAGGGGGAGGGGGCAGCCACCAGTGGGTCAAACTGCCGGAGCTCTAAATCTGAGTGACACACATCACTGTCCTCATGGAAACTCTCAGGGAGTAGAGAGCCTGGGCCACATGTTGCACTGAAATTAGGCATGGGATCCCTAAGTCATTTGGACAAATCTGAATCACGGTATCATTGCTTGATTTCTTTCTATCTGATTATAGGAAAAAATAGAAAAATCAAGGCAACTATTGTTAACAAAGGAAGATGCAACCATCCATGACTTGGAGGACCCAAGGGTATGTCTCCTGTGTTGGGTTCAAGGTTGGATGTGGTTGCCTTCGGGAGACTTTTGCATGCATGGTCTGAAATCAGATGGACTTTTGTCATTAGTAAACATGGCCCACGGGATCTGCTTTTTAAAATGGGGTTAGTTTTTTTTTAGATGTAATTAGAATTCGTCCTCATAAACCAGATTACTGGTAGGATGAAATAGTATTAAGGAGAAAAAAAAACTCCTAAGATTCTTCCTGTGCTCAGATATTAGTGGGGATCCTCTGCGGTTGATCCCTGCAGCCCCATGGCAAACTCCAGAATTCAGACAGGCCTCTGAAGTCAGATTCTGTTTCCCATTAAAGACAGTGTTCCAGGGGCACCTGGGTGGCTCAGTTGGTTAAGCGAGTGCCTTCGGCTCAGGTCATGATCCCAGAGTCCCGGGATCAAGCCTCACATCGGGCTCCCTGCTCAGCGGGAAGCCTGCTTCTCCGGCTCTTACTCCCTCTGCTTGTGTTCCCTCTCTGGCTGTGTTTCTCTCTGTCAAATAAATAAAATCTCAAAAAAAAAAAAAAGGGCAGTGTTCCAGGTCAGGATTACATTCCTGCCCCAAGACTTAAACCGATCGATATCTGTTGTCTATCCTGCCATGGATGGGCTTTTCAGAGCCCACAAACATCAGTCCCGTGACACAGCCTATGGAAAGCACACATATTTATGTTGCTTTGGTTGTTTTTTTATTTGTTTGTCTTTTTAAGAACTTGATGGGGCCTCTGGGCTCAGACCCTGGCTCTGAGGCAGGTGCCTTGGCTAATGGCATGGTGTGTCACCTACAAAGAGCCTGCTCTTCGCTGAGCCAGGGGCAGGCTGGATTCAGGGACTCGCCTGAGGGCTAAGTTAGGTGTTGGCCTTGAGCCCTCTCTAAGGTAAGAGACTGAGGACTTTTGGGGGCACCTCGGTCACTCAGTTAAGTGTCTGCCTTCAGCTTGGGTCATGGTCCCAGGGTCCTGGGATCGAGCCCCACATCAGGCTCCCTGCTCTTTGGTGAGCCTGCTTCTCCCTCTCCCTCTGTGGGCCACTCTCCCTGCTTGTGCGCTCTCTCTGACAAATAAATAAATAAAATCTTTAAAAAAGAGAGAGACGGAGACTGAAGACTTCATAATGTTCTGGTCATTTTCTTTCTGTGGATTGTCTCATTGCTTATTGTTAGTTCATTTGTTTGTTTGGTTCATTTATTTTGATTTGTTCTAGCCACATGGCATTGAACAGTTCGGGCCTCCACTCCAGAAAAGGCAGAGTGAAGACGGCACCAGAAATGAGACTGGAGAGGGGATGGTTTTTCGGGTTTTTTTTTTTCCTCTTTGTTGCCAGTTTACCTTTAAAAGTGGTTGCTTGTTTTTTCTCTCTTTAGATAAAAGATGCTTGGAAGAGAAGTCTCGTAAGTTTCAGCCCTTTCCTAATTTTTAGCCTCCTACAAAAACAGAGCCCAACATCAGACTAAACTTTGTGTTTACCTTTGCAAAGTCAACAGTGCATCCTGACAACAGCAAACTGATCCCCGTTCCTTTTCGACCTGCAGGTGAGCTCATTCTAATTTTCAGGAGTGGGTTGGGAGAACATGGTTTGTCACAGTTTGAAAGTCTTCCTGCCTTAATTTTTTTTTTTTCCTAGAGAGTTTTCTGACAGTGAGTCTGGAAACCACAGCTTAAAAAGGATATTTTTATCAGAGTCTGGGGTGGATAGTGGAAAAGAACAGGTCTGGGACCCAGAGCTGCGTCCAGTCCTGTGGAAAGATCTGGGGGGTTAGGGATGAGAGCGCAGGCCTGGGTGTGGAATCTGCTTTGCTTTGTGGTCTCCCAAGAAACACACAAGCATTTTGTTGATGGTTCCAGAGCTTGTAACTCACAAGGGTTTTGGACTCCACGTAGTATTCTCCCTCCTCGTCTGTTAACTGTCACGAGGGGAATAAAACCATGATTGTAGAGGGCCTCTTTAACTGTAAAATTCTCTCTGCTATAAACAAGAAGCTGGAAACAACATGAATATCCAGCAGTTCAGAATATAGTTAAGTAATCCATTGAAAAGATTGAGGTACCTCCTGTGTGCTAGTGTGGAAGACCGGATCTCTAGGAACTGG
Source organism: Spilogale gracilis (assembly GCA_004023965.1). Taxonomy (NCBI): domain Eukaryota; kingdom Metazoa; phylum Chordata; class Mammalia; order Carnivora; family Mephitidae; genus Spilogale; species Spilogale gracilis. Next base: position 1,189 of record PITA01029523.1, on the reverse strand, counting down.
TATTAAGGAGGAAAAAGGCAAAGTATAAAACCGCATATAGTGATCCTCTCTGTGTGAATAAGTATCGTGAACACAAAAGAACATGGGAGTTTGCTTCTACCCTGATAGATGTCATGAAGGAAAAACTCTTGTTTCTCCTCTCAATGCTTCACTTTTTTTTTTAAGCCTATGCATGTGAGTTGACATTTTTTTTAGTTTATTTATTATATTTAGTAATCTCTACACCCAACATGGGGCTCAAACTCATGACCCCTGAGATTGAGAGTTGTGTGCTCTGCCGACCGAGCCTGCCAGGTGCCCCTGCGGTTTCCCTTCTGTTACCAGATACGCAGGCTTCTCCCACACCCTTCAGTTCTGTGACACCAGCAGCGTGTCCTGCAGTTTTCACTCAGTTCTGATCCTCTTGAACTGGAGGCAGCAGCAGACCCCACGGGTGAAAGGCTCAGTCCCACAAGACCACCTGCACCTCAGACGCCAACTGAAATTCCAGATTCTCACCTGCACTTCTGACCAACCTGCTATACATTGGAGGTTCCCACACCTTCCTCCTTGGGTTGAATATGCTGGAATGGCTCACAAAACAGATGGAAGAGATGCGCAGGCCATGGGGGATGGGGGGCCTGGGGAGGACAGAGCTTCCAACCCTCTCCAGCTCCTGCGCATGCTCAGCAAGCCAGAAATGCTGCAAAAATGGAGGCTTTATTAGTGTGGTGGAGTAAATCCTTGGCCATGGTGACCAGTCCTGCCCCCAGCCCCTTTCTGCTCCCTGGAGGTGGAGGCAGCAGGTGGGACTAAGGGGTCTAAACCCCTCCCCACTATCCCTCCCCCCCCACCACGCACTGGTTCCCCTGGCAACCAGCCCCCTCCTCAGGGGCTTTCCAAAAGTCCCCTCATTAACATCAACTCAGGTGTGGTGGAAAGGGGCTTGTTAGGGTAAAAAAAAGCCACCCATTTCACTTTTTTATTGTTGTTCTCAGGGAATTCCAAGGGTTTTAGGATCTCTGTTCTAGGAACAGGGATGAAGAGCAAATCCAGGTTTCTTATAAATGATGGTATCACGAATATGCTAAGTTCAGGGAGAAGGATGAACAGGCTAATACCGCTTACCTCCAAGAGAGGGACTGGAAAGTCGGGGCGGTGCCTCGATAGGTCTTTCTGGGCAGTGCTGACTGAAACGCTTGCCTTATGC
>PITA01029522.1:0-17785 GCA_004023965.1 Spilogale gracilis | reverse complement strand
TCTGGAGAACAGTGTGGAGGGTCCTCAGGAAGGGGAAAGCAGAGCTGCCCTACGACCCAGGAGCCGCACTCCCGCGTGTTTACCCACGGATACAAGATCAGTGCTTCCGAGGGGTCCACGCAGCCCTGTCCCCGGAGCGGGCCTGCCAGAGCCCAGCCGGGAAGCAGCCCGCGAGCCCCCAGACGGACGCGGGCACAGCTGGGGCGGGTGCGGACAACGGGACGGCCCCAGCTGCGGAAAGGAATGCATCTCCCATTTGCAACCACCCGACACGGAGGGACCCCAGGGTATCGGGGTGAGTGAAGTAACTCAGGGAAAGAGAAATACCATGGATCTCACTCACGTGGGCGACTGTAGGAGCCAAACAAGCGAAGGAAGAAAGCCACCCAAGAAACAGGCTCTTCACCAGAGGGAACGGTGCGCAGCAGAGGGGAGGAGGCTGGGGGGGTGGGCAGGTCCAGGGGTCTAGGCGGACACTTCCCCCAGGAGCAGGGAGCCGGGTGCAGAAGGGTTGGATCACCGCGCAGCCCGCGGAAACTAACACAGCACTGCGCGCTACGGGCGCGGGGATTAAAATGAACAAAACCCCTGTTGCTTAAAAATCAAAGAGGGGCTTGGGGGCTCAGTCGTTGGGCTTCCGCCTTTGGCTCAGGTCATGGTCCCGGAGACCCGGGATCGAGCCCCACATCGGGCTCCCTGCTCGGCGGGAAGCCTGCTTCTCCCTCTCGCACTCCCCCTGCTTTTGTTCCCTCTCTGGCTGTCAAATAAATAAAATCTTTTAGAAAATTGCAAAAATAAATAATGAATAAAAAACAAAAAACAAGATGAGCAAGATATCTTAACCCTTCACCAAAGGCGATATGCAGATAAAACATAGACATGTGAGAGGTCCAGCATCGTTTGTCAACAGAGAAAGACAAATCAAAACTCTAAGGAGACACTACATTACTACGCACCTGTTAGAATTGCTAAAGTTACTCTAAGAAGCCTACACAAAGAAGTGACAAAAGCCCAGAGGGTGCAGAGCCATAGGCACTGTCATGCGCTGAAGGTGGGAATGCAGGCACGGCCTGCCCCGGGGGACCTCCTGGCAGCTCCCCACAACAGCTGCGTGCAGAGTTGCGGCCCAGCCCGGCGACCCCAGCCCCATGCCCCTGCGCAAGGGCACTGAGAAGCTGCGCTCACCTCAACAGCTCTGTGCAAACCGCTGTGCAGAGGAACACAACTGCTAAACACTGAAGCTACAAGGCGTCCTTCAAAAGTAGAGGAAAAGCCAACTGGTGTGTCTATATGACGGGACACTGTTCAGCGACTCAGCAATAAAAGGAACACAATACTGATTGGAAACACAGGTGAATCTCAAAGATAAAAGGGGAAAAAGCGAGTATCAGAAGGGTACATCCTTATGATTCCATTCTCCGACATTCCGGAGCAGAGAGCTGCAGCGACGGAGAGCAGATCGGTCGTCTCAGGGCTTGCGGGACGCATGAAGGGAGACTCAGGGACGGTCTCTGGAGAACTGGACCTGGTCCAAGTCCGGACTGTGATGTGATGACAAGAATTTACACATGTCTGGAAACTGACAAGGAGTCAGGCTCCTAGCGAAAAACCAGGATTTTTTAGGCCTAACCATAGGCAAACCGAAGGCTTTATGGGACTGGCCCCCCTGGGGAAGCTGCCCGCCCCACACTGATGGGGCACCGCGGGCTCCAGAGGACTAGCATTCGGGTCCTCACCACCTCCGTACACTCCAGCCAGCCTCTCCCCCAAGCCCAGACAGCAGCGGCCAGGGCTGTGAGAGCGGGTATTTGCGACCGAGCCTGCCTCGTGGGTAAGCCCCCAGGTAAGCCCCAGACGGGCCGGTAAAATAACCCTTCCTGCAGGGTGACACAAGTAACTTCTGCTCCTAATAAGCTTGATTTTTCTTTTTAAAGATTTTATTTATTTATTTGACAGAGAGAAACACAGCCAGAGAGGGAACACAAGCAGGGGGAGTGAGAGAGGGAGAAGCAGGCTTCCCGCCGAGCAGGGAGCCCGATGTGGGACTCGATCCTGGGTCTCCGGGATCATGACCTGAGCTGAAGGCAGTTGCTTAACCAACTGAGCCACCCAGGTGCCCCTAGTTTGATTTTAAGACTTATTTATTTGAGAAAGCAAGCATGGGGGGCAGGGGCAGAGGGAGAAGCAGACTCCTCACCGAGCAGGGAGCCCCAAGCAGGTCTGCATCCCAGGACTCTGGGATCGTGTCCTGAGTCGAAGGCAGACGCTTCACCCACTGAGCCCCCAGACTCCCCAGTGTAATTTCTTTTTCCAGCAGAAGTACATGTCCTCTGGGTTGGCACTACTGATATGTGTGTTCCAACCATTGTGACATTCTCCCTTATGCCAAAAAAATAAAAAGACCTAAAGGTAGATCCCGCCATGCCCAGCTTCCGTCAACAGAAGCAAAACCATTTCTACCTAAAATGTATCGAAATTCCAACTGAGGGAGTATTTATGGGGGTCATTTGAAGGTTTGGTAATGATCGACTCTGCCAGGTGACTAGGGTTTCTTTCCTAAAACCAGAATATAGGTAAGATGGGTGGTCCAGGCCCACTGGTTTGGTCCTGTAACAAACTCTAGAGTTCTGAATTTTACTTTAGATTCATGCCCTTCGTTCACACTGAGGAACTCTGTACGAAATAGCACTGGAGAATAAGTTCATTTATTGCAGGGTTGATGTATCCGAGGGCCACTATTTAGGACCTCATCCACTCATGTACGCATCATGCCCATGTGCAGTGATGCAAATGTTTTCACTGTAAGCAAGGATCAGCAAATGCCTGCTGCTGCTGAGTAGCTAATCTGCATTTTGCCCGAGAAAGCCACGTCCTACCCCTGCTTCCCTTCCATCTCCACTTCCGGGAATATCTGAGGACAGCCTCTGCTCACCTCTGGCAATGAAGTTCCTTGTTTCTATAGATCTATGCTTCGACTTTAAGACTTTGTATGATTCCATAATCCACCTTGTTACGTTTCTGATTATGATTTAAATGTGTTCAAGAGGTTTCCCAGGGGCACCTGGGTGGCTCAGTCATGAAGCATCTGCCTTCGGCTCAGGTCATGATCCCAGGGGCCTGGGATGGAGCCCCAAGTTGGGCTGCCTGATCGGTGGGGAGTCTGCTTCTCCCTCTCTCCCTCCTCCTGCTTGTGTTCCCTCTCTAGCTGTGTCTCTCTGTCAAATAAATAAATAAAATATTTAAACAATTTTTTTTTTGAAATTAAAAGATTTCAAAAAAAAAAGAGCTTTCCCATAAGCCTCCTCATGCCTATAGAATAATACTGTTGGAAAACAAAGAACTCACCCGGGAGTTGATCATCTTCTCTGGCTTGGAAAATTGGCTCCGTTCTGAGATTCCTCTCTGTCCTGATGCTCTGGAGAGAAGCCTCTGGTCAAATGTCTGTAAACTGAGAGGGTACCTCTAGTCCCGAGGCCTCTTCTTTCCTATTTCCCATGAGTTTTCTCATTCCTCAGTGGTGGCCTGGAGATGCAGTGGGAATTTTATCTTAGATGATGTCATTAATCTGGGTTCTCTCTTCCTGGGAACTCAAACGACTTGAATCAGGGTTGGAGGGTATGAAGCAGGATCAAGAGGAGCTCTAGCAAGTCGGCATCAGGCCAGGCCTTCGTCACCCTCCCCTCTGTGGCCCCTGGCTCCCATCTCTAGATGCCACTCGCCCCACCAGCGCCACCGAACATCCCCGGAGAAGCACCGGCACACCAGGACGCTCTCCAGAACTGGGACCTTGGCTCACTCACTCTGCAGCAGCATTTTCTAGGAGCACTGAAATGAGATTATTGGTACATGTGCTATACTGTAAGATGCAACCAATACCTTTTTCTATTTTTTTAAATAAGGCTATTTTTTAAAAAGGTTTTATTTATTTGAGAGAAAGTGAGCGAGAGAGCGCAAGCAAGGGGAGCGGCAGAGGGAGAAGCAGACTGCCTGCTCAGCAGGGAGCCCAATGTGGGGCTTGATCCCAAGACCCCGGGATCATGACCCAAGCAGAAGGCAGAGGCTTAACCGACAGCCACCCAGGCGCCCCAAAGTTTTTTTTTTTTAAGACTTTATTTATTTGAGAGACAATGAGCAAGACAGAGCACAAGCCCAGTAAAAGGCAGGGGGAGAAGCAGGACTCCATCCCGGGACCCTGGGATCACGACCTCAGCCAAGGGCAGCTGCTTAATGGACTGAGCCACCCGGGCGCCCCAAGATGAAACTCATTCCTAAGCAGGATGGTAATCAGAGGGTGGCTCTTAGATCAAGACGATGAAGGAGCCTAGGGTGCTGGCTCTCTACTCCAAAATCAGCCCAGGACCAAAAGGAAAGCTTCGATCCAAGGAGCCAACAGAAACAGTGAAAAGGGAGGCTCATGTGTGGGTTTGTGCCCTTTCCCTGAGAAGCCAGCAGGAACGGCCAGGCTTCATTTCCAAGGGGTGGTGGAGACGGATCAAAATCCCTACATGTGAAGAGCTGCCCGGATTTCCTCATCTCCCACCCCTCTCTACACCCCAAGGACGCTGCTCCAGTCAGTTACTTTCTGAGGGTCTCTGATCCCTGACCAGAGGAGATGCTTGAAGGGGTGATGGGACACGGGGCCGTCCACTGGTTCTTCAGCGTCCACAGCGCTGGCCCTGGGGCCCCTTCCCTGCCCTTCCCAGAGCGTGCAGGAGAGCAGCTAACATCTCTAGGCGACTATGAGCTCAGACACCAGCAGGGGCACACATAAAATAAAAGAAGAAAAAGTAATTCTCTCTATGACAAAAAAGGAGACTCCCCTGACTTCTATTCAAAAAGCACTTACTTTGGAAAACCTGTAATTTGTACATTCTTTCTCTGCCCCTTTGAAATGTGTGTAAATCTTTTCTAAAACAAATAAGCCTTGTCCAGTTTACCACCCAAAACGTCTTTCCGCAGGACCTGGGAGCTACGTCTTTGATGTCATCCAGGAGGATCGGCCCCCTGTTACCCAATCCCAGGAAGGGAAGGGCCCTAACCAGTGCCTGACTTTGGCACCTGGCTCCCCGTGTAAAACTACCTCCTATCACAAAGGCAAAAGGCTAGCGCAGTGGCCGCCGCAAATACCGGGAGAATGTAGTATGAACTACATGTAAAAAACTACCCTTGGCCTGGAAAGCTCAGTGCATTCTTGTTTCAAGTTTAATTTTTATGCAACAATAAAACTGTTTTCATTTTTCTTCCACTTTTGTGAAGCAATTTGGGGGTTAGCAGATTTGGGCTTTAAATTATTTCCCCAAAAGGCCAAATAACCAGATAACTGAGCACAACTGCTATTTTAAAAACTTTTTAAGAGATTGCAAACTACATAACAGATATCTTTGGCAGAATTATTGGAAAAAATAAAAGCAAGATTTCAGCTAAGTATAATAAACACAAAATACTACATCTCGACGCATACACATACTTACACGGTGAATTCCTTCACTGCCCACGGACCAGGCCTCTTACATTCAACCAGACAGGAGAGGAGAGCCAGGGACTTCGGAGGCATGAAATCGCACAGAGATGTTACTTCCTTCCTACGAACATACCTGAAAAGAAATGTCCAAAAATCACAGTACCCAACTTGGGGACAAAAGGGACAAATTCCACTTTTCCTAGCAATCCTGCCAATGGAGATTTGTCCAGCACTGGTGGTCTGTCCCTGGGGTCCAGCAATGGCTGCTGAGCACTGTCTCCACGGGCTGACAGGCTAGCGAGGAAGACCGAACGTGGTGGACAGGGCAGTGGGCACCCTTCCAGAAAATAAGCTCAACAGAGAGAAGGTATAATAGCACCTGTAGAAGATGGACAGCAAGAGCTCTTTGTCCAAAGGCACTGTTCATTCACGCACGGGGAGGGGTCTCCCTCATCCCAACAGATATAGAAAAAGTCAGCCACAAACGAAGACGGAAAATTATGCCCAGATGTTAGCCAACTGCCGAGTTCTACCCCAGGGCAGCTGACAAGAGCAGAGGCGCAAGACCAGTTCGGGAAGCCTCCACAGCTCAGTCAGCAAAGCCCACACCCCGCGCAGACCATGAGCTGCAAACAGAAGGCTGTAGGAAGACCACGGCCGTGACGGAACACTACACTCACGGGGCTGGAGCTAGACAGAACTAAGATGCTTCAGATCGAGGAGGGCACAGGGACTGAGCCAGCAAAGGGGAGGACCTTATGGCCAACAGGGTCAGTGAGAACATTTAAACAAGGAAATATTCAGGTAAAAGAAGCCATCACAAATCAACAATCTGATGTGCCGGATGAGATGAATCAAACAACAAAAAAGAATAGGTCATTCAGCAGAACTCACTTGCCTGAGCCAATGTGTGACCAACACTCACTGGGACCCCCCCCAGATCCACAAACACAACTCACACAAGTCACGTCAGCAAAGAGGGCCTCAATCACACTCAATCCTCCAGAGAATGGCTGAATCCCCTGCCCACCCCCCCACCCCCGTCCATGGACAGAACTTCAGCCCTCAGAGGCTCCCACTTACCTACACTGACCATCTGAGAATTCTGCAGCCCCTCATTCACTGACCGCAACAGAGCCCGCCCACATCTCCAGGCCACACGGCCACCGAGCACCACAAGCCCCACTATCCCTCACCCTGTTACCCCTCATGCCCAGGACCCTGACTGCTGACTCCAGGACCTTCAGGTACACCTACACACCCCCAGTCAGTTCTCTAGCAAAACCCCCAATTGTTGACCACAAGTGACACAGGAGTGCATCCCTTAATGAAACGCAAGGTCTCTGCACAGCCCTACCCCCCAATCAGATGTCCATAGACCCTTGATTCCTGGTCATTCCAGGCTCTTCCTCACCCAGCCCCAAGCACCAGCCATGGTCAGCCCCTCAGCACTGCTTCCCACAAGTTTCTCAACACTGATGCCACAAAACCCATCAGGGGATCCCGTACATTCCCACCCAATAATCTTGACAGAGTCCATTCTATTCATTGACTAGAAATGGAGTCAGTGAAATCCTAAACCCAGAATCCCAACTCCTCCTTCCTGTAGTTGCCCATCCATTCACCCTAGAAGTGCCCCACTCAGTGTTCTCACAGAGCCCCCAAAGGCTTGCTAGCCCCCATCACTACCCTCAAGGGATGCCCAATCCTTAATCACACAGGGGCCCCAACCGTGCCCTTCCATGCTACCCCGTGTTCTAATCTACCCCATGCTCACCCACCCTTCATAACAACCCTACAGTCCAGGAATCATCACCCGAAAGGGTCATCAGCTCTGCATAAACAGGGATAGGCTGGTACCTCCAATTCCTACCCCCACTGTATGCTCATTTACAAGCCCTAGTAGGCAACCGAGCAGCCAGCACCCAGACCCCGCGTCAAGCCCATGCATTCGGTCCTGACTGATCAGCCGGGACTCCAGCCCAGCTAGCCGCTGATGAGGCACAGGATGAGCATTTGGAGGACTGCTGTCCGGCCTTGTCATAGGCCAACAAGAGGGCATGTGTTAGGGGGTCATCCAGGCAAGGGGGTTCTCTGCAGCGAGCTCTTTCCTGGAACGCAGGGAGGCGGCAGGTGGGGAGAGACTTCTCAACCTTCATGCGCCCCAGGAGCCCAGGGCTGGCTCAGGTGAAATCCAACACCATCAGGAACCAACAGGCCTTCCAGGCAATGAAATCCTGAGCTCTCTAAACGCCCTCAAACAGACGCCCCACAAAGGCCTTACCACTTGCCAGCCCGAAGGCATCCCAATCACCCGTCACCAGACTCCCCGGTGATCAGGAACCCTGTTTTTCCTGCAAAGCAGCCCTCAGGCTCTATCCCCAACGGCACACAGCCTCTCCCAGCCGGAGGCCAGCCTCCAGGGGCTCCCGCACCCTCCTGCCGGCCAGCCCCTCCCGTCTAGGCCTCCGCGCACAGCCCCTCCCGACACGGTCACCCCAGGGCCGCCCCCGCCCCCACTGAACTCCATCCGCCGGCTTCAGCTCTCGTCCCAGCGCCAGGCCACACTGACTTCTCACTCAACCCCAGCACGGAGGCCCTCCGGTGCCCCCTGCTCCAGACATCCCTCGGTGTGCCCATCACGGCCCCCACAGGCGGCCCCCGCACCCGCCCCGTCCCTGCCTAACCCAGCCCCTAAAACGCTGCCCCCAGACCGCGCTGCCCGCACGCCCCGCACCACCCGGCACCGAACTGGCACCGCGGGGCCATCCCCCACCCCCGCCCCGGACCCCCATCGCACCCGGGGCCCGCACGGACACTGACACCGCCCCAGCACCGTAAACTGGCCGCCCCGCCCCCCGCTGCACACACCCTCCGGCTCCGGCCCGCGGCGCCGGGACTCGCGCGGGCCACCGCGGAAGTGCGCGCGCGGAACTACATTCTCCGGAGTGCCACTGGCCCAGGAACTACACCTCCCAGAGGACTCTGCGGCGCGCCTCCGCGGACGGCGGGTCGGCGGTTTCCGGTTGAAAGCTTTTCGGCGCTGCGTGGGCGTTCCTGCCTCCGAGACCCGGCTGCGGGCGGCGGGTGAGCAGGCGTCCGGGCGTCCCGGCTGGACTACAGACGATTACAGATAACCTCGGTGGTCCCGCCGACCCCACTGACAACAGGCGTGACAGTAAGGGAAGTGAGGGACTTAGGGAGGATGTCGTTATGGAAAGGGGAGGGAATTAACGAATATAAACACACAAGTTAAGGATTAAAATAGAGAAAAACAACTTGATGCAACAGGGTGGGTTTGTTTTTTGTTTGTTTGTTTGTTTTACAGATTTTGCTTATTTATTTGACAGAGAGAAACCGAGCTAGAGAGGGCACACAAGCAGGGGGAGTGAGAGAGGGAGAAGCAGGCTTCCCGCCCAGCAGGGAGCCCGATGGGGGGCTCGATCCCGGGTCTCCAGGATCATGACCTGAGCCGAAGGCAGTCGCCCAACCAACTGAGCCACCCAGGCGCCCCATAAATAAAACCTTTAAAAAAATAAAATAAGATTGACACTTAAGTGCGTATTCACTTTCCACCCAACTTACTTTGGTACTAATTTCGTGATAAGTTAGTTCATTTCCTAAGTGAATTGGATCAAACTGCTAAGTGTGTTTTATTTTTTTTTTTTAAGGTTTTATTTGTTTTTTTTTTAATTTTTTTTTTTTAAGATTTTATTTATTTATTTGACAGAGAGAAACACAGCGAGAGAGGGAACACAAGCAGTGGGACTGACAGAGGGAGAAGCAGGCTTCCCGCCAAGCTGGGAGCCCGATGTGGGACTCGATCCCGGGTCTCCAGGATCATGACCTGAGCTGAAAGCAGTTGCTTAACCAACTGAGCCACCCAGGCGCCCCAAACTGCTAAGTGTGTTTTAAAAGGCAAGGCTTTTTTTTTAAGTAGGCAATTTTTTTCAAGTTTTTATTCAAATTCCAGTTACTTTATGTGTAGCGTAACATTAGTTTCAGGCGTAGAATCTAGCGATTGACCACCTACATGCGACAACCAGCACTCCTCGCAATGCCCCTCATTTAAGTACTAGTTGTTCAGACTTCACAGTGGGAATGGGACCTGTTCTCTTGTCTTGTTTTGGCTAAGGTTGGATTTTGGCCTAGAAGTCTCTGATGTGTAATGAAGTCTTAGTGGTCTCTAAAGACTTTATTATGCTCATTAGGTTTATAGAATCTTCAGTATGAATTCTCTGATATTTAATATGGCTTCAACAATATGCTGGCATTCAAGGCCTGTCAGTATTCATTGCGTTTAGAGAAGTTTTCTACCTTATGAGCTATCATGCTGAATAATGTTTGGTCTGTACAAGCAGGAACTATCTTCATAGAGCTTGATTCCAGCTTGAATTTTCTGATGTTGGGTTAGAAATCACTAACGTTTCTTTCAGATTCAAAATGTTCATAAGCATTTTCTCAGGTAAGAATTCTCAGATAAAGGGGCGCCTAGGTGGCTCAGTTGGTTGGGCGGCTGCCTTCGGCTCAGGTCATGATCCCGGAGACACGGGATCGAGTCCCACATCAGGCTCCCTGCTGGGTGGGAAGCCTGCTTCTCCCTCTCTCACTCCCCCTGCTTGTGTTCCCTCTCTGGCTGTGTTTCTCTCTGTCAAATAAATAAATAAAATCTTTTTAAAAAAAATTCTCAGATAAAGATTAAGTTTTGTATATTAACCAGCAAAAGGCATTTTTTGGTTGGGGCTGAAATGTCTTCTGATTTCCCTTCTGCTCTGTATAGGGCTTTTGCATTCCTAATTCTCTCTGGAACAGGAACACTTAAGCTCATGGCTTAAAAGTTGCTCTATTATTTTGTGTTGGGATGAGTAATGTTCGTAAATACCCTAGACTCTGAGTGTGAAACGTGAAAGAACAAAAAACTCTGACTACTTTGGAAGAAAGAAAACTTTCCTTTCTTTCTTTCTTTCTTTCTTTCTTTCTTTCTTTAAGAAAACTTTTCTTTCTTTCTTTCTTTCTTTCTTTCTTTCTTTCTTTCTTTTTTTTTTTTTTTTTACAAAGAGCTATTTTTTTTTAAAGCAAGCAGGAGAGAGAGAGCACAGAAGGAAAGGACGGATAGAGAGGGAGTCCCAAGCCAGTTGTGCACTCAGCATGGAGCCGCATATGGGGCTCAACCTCATGACCCTGAGATCACAAGCTTGCAATCACGACCTGAGCTGAAACCAAGAGTTGGACGCCCGACCGACTACACCACGCTGGCACTCCTGGAAGGAAGGAAATTTCTATACTAAAAGTATGATCATTAAACTTTCAATGATGTCGGTGAGACGTGACAGGCCCAGACAGCTCTCCATTATAGATTTGTAATCCAAAAATTGGACAGTAACACTGAAAATTAGAAGGTTTTTGTCTAGGAAAGTGAGAAAGGATATTAAAGAAAGATGTACGACAGTGATTCTCACACTTTGGCAAGCATCATATTTGCCTAGCAAATGTATTAAAAATACAAATGTCTAAATTTTGTCCTCCGGATAAAGAACACATGTCTTAAAAACCTAGTCAAGTGATTTCATTGAATCCTACACTTTGAAAAGTATTGGATAAGATAAAGGGAAATGATATAGGAAAACACTGTGCAGTTAAGGAATTGGAGAAGGCAACTTTGAATCATAGTCTTTACTGTGTATCTGGAATCGTGTAAGAAATGGTGAACTCCCTCCCGCCAGTCTGTACCCCTGCTGTCCTCCAAGACATGCCATATCTCTTAATAGTTACTGTTTTTAAAGATTTTATTTAATTTATTTATTTTAGAATGAGAGCACAGCAGGGAGGGGCAGAGGGAGAGAGAGGCTTAGGCAGATTTCTGGCTGAGTGTGGAGCCTGATGCAGGGCTCTGAGATCATGACCTGAGTTGAAACCAAGAGTCGGCTGCTTAACTGACTGAGCCACCCAGGCACCCCAGCATTTATCCTTTTTTTTTTTTTTTTAAATTTTATTTATTTGACAGAGAGAAACACAGCCAGAGAGGCAACACAAGCAAGGGGAGTGAGAGAGGGAGAAGCAGGCTTCCCGCCGAGCAGGGAGCCCGATGTGGGGCTCGATCCCGGGTCTCCAGGATCATGACCTGAGCCGAAGGCAGTCGCTTAACCAACTGAGCCACCCAGGTGCCCCGCATTTATCCTTTTAAAAGACTGATTTATTTATTTTAGAGTGCATTCAAACAGTGCGGGGAGGAGGGAGGGAGAGAGAGAGAGAAGTCCAAGCACTTTCCCCACTGAGCACAAAGCCTGACATGGGCCTCAATCTAATGACCCTGAGATCACGACCTGAATCAAAATTAAGAGTCAGACGCCCATCCAACTGAGCCACCCAGATGCCCCCATATATTTTTTTTAAATATTGATTTATATCACTGCTTCTAACCCCAAACCTCCAGGGGTTCCCTGCAACATACTTCATAATTACAAGAATAACAACAAATGTAATAATAGAGAACAGTTACTGAGTACTTTTATTTAAACCAGTGCCACAAAGCTAACATAACCATGAATTCAAACCTAAGTGATCTAAGTTGTAACTTATAAAAGAAAAATATAACACAAGCTTATTTGTATAGTTTGTGTGAAATTTCAGTCTCAATTTTTCAGAATGAAATATAAAGAAAATTTTCTAGCTAAAAAAAGGTTTAAGTCACTCTAACTCTACATACCTGGTTGGACTCTGGATATCATTATTGCTGTAAATACTACTTTCATCATCATATAAAGATATATAATTGAGGGGCGCCCGGGTGGCTCAGTTGGTTGAGCGACTGCCTTCGTCTCAGGTCATGGTCCCGGAGACCCGGGATCGAGCCCCACATTGGGTTCCCTGCTCGGCGGGAAGCCTGCTTCTCCCTCTCTCACTCCCCCTGCTTGTGTTCCTTCTCTGGCTGTGTTTCTCTCTGTCAAAAAAATAAAATCTTTAAAAAAATTAAAAAAATCTAAAAAGATATAATTGACATATATTAAGTATAAACAGTGATGCTAGCCAGGGTATGTCTCTCTTTTTTAAAGATTTTATTTATTGATTGAGAGAGAGAGGGCATGATAGAGAGCACAAGTGGGGCGAAGAGCAGAGGGAGAAGCAGACTCACTGTAGAGAAGCAGACCCAATGTGGGACTCGAACCTGAGACTCCAGGACTGTGACCTGAGCTGAGGAAGGACGGCCAACTGACTGAGCCGTCCAGGTGCTCCCAGGTGTGTCTTACAATGTTTTTGCCTAGTTCTGCTTAAAAGGTGGCTTTATGGGCGCCTGGGTGGCTCAGTGGGTTAAAGCCTCTGCCTTTGGCTCAGGTCATGATCTCAGGGTCCTGGGATCAAGCCCCGCATCAGGCTCTCTGCTCGGTGGGAAGCTTCCCTCTCTCACTGCCCCTGCTTGTGTTCCCTCTCTAGCTGTGTTTCTCTCTGTCAAATAAATAAAATCTTTAAAAAAATTTAAAAGAAAATAAAAGGTGGCTTTATGGGCACCTGGGTGGCTCAGTGGGTTAAGGCCTCTGCCTTCGGTTCAGGTCATGATCTCAGGGTCCTGGGATCGAGCCCCGCATCGGGCTCTCTGCTCGGCAGGGAGCCTGCTTCCTCCTCTTTCTCTGCCTGCCTCTCTGCCTACTTGTGATCTCTCTCTCTGTCAAATAAATAAAATCATAAAAAACATACAGACTTAAGGAATTAATTACATATGGTGTTTTCAGCATCAATTCCCATGCCAATACTAAAAAAATATCTCGAGCTAGATCACTGAAAACAAGAAACAAAAAGGCAAATCACGTGTATGTATTCATCAATTGTTGCTATTCTACTTTCCTTAATACATTTGGATCTCCCAGAAATCTTTTATGAACAGAATGTTCCAACTCATGCTCCAACTCCCAGCTCCAACTCATGACCCCAAGACCACCAGCCGAAGCTCTACCAACAGGCTGCCAGACGTCCTTCAAAATGTTTTGGTTTTGTTGAGTTCTGTCATATCTTACATACTGAAATGTCCTCACTGGTCTCCACTGTCTTGTCTACTGTCACCAGTCATTCTTACAGGTGTCTGTTTCTCTCATGGGCCTTCTATTCTTTTACACCCAATCCCAACGCTAGACCCTAAAATAGTTCTCCCCTCTTCCATAAAAATAGTTTTGGATCATTTTAGGCCAGTAGAAGCTTTTCATCATAATACATCCATTCATAATTATGAATAAAGAGACTTGGGTTAGCAGGAGACTAAAGTCCCCAATATGGAAAGATCTGGGAAGACTATAGATATTAGGGATGATGCATTTAATTTAAAATTTATATTTAAATTTTATTTATTTGACAGAGAGAAACACAGCCAGAGAGGGAACACAAGCAGGAGTGAGAGAGGGAGAAGCAGGCTTCCCGGGGAGCAGGAGGCCCGATGGGGGGCTCGATCCGGGACTCCGAGATCATGACCTGAGCCGAAGGCAGTCGCTTAACCAACAGAGCCACCCAGGCGCCCCCTATTTAAATTAATTTAAGTGACATAAGATGGCAATCCGGATGGGAGGATAGCCTAAGAAAGGTTTTAAGAGGTAAATTTGCAGGATCGCCTGGGTGACTCAGTCGTTAACCATCTGCCTTCAGCTCTGGTCATGATCCCCAAGCCCCACCCCTTTCCCCGGAGGAGCCCCTGGGATGGAGTCCCTGCTCGGAGGGGAAGCCTGCTTCTCCCTCTCTCACAACCCCTGCTTGTGTTCCCTCTCTAGCTGTGTTTCTCTCTGTCAAATAAATGAAATCTTAAAAAAAAAAAATTATGCATACTTAATACTTAACAGTCTTTAGATAGTATTGCTAAATAAAAATTAAGCCAAATAAATTCTAAAGACCTAATTGACTTTAATATTTGATTCACGAATCAGGCAGCATTCCGTCTAGTAGGTAGAGGGGAGCTCCAAAGGGCTACAGAAAGGGAAAGGTTTTAAACAGCAGGACAAAGAAGTCGTAATTAGAAAAAAGGATTATTTTAGGTGAGGTCCCCTCCCTTTCCTTTGGGAGACGAAAAGGGCCCTGTGACAGATGATCTTATGGGTGCTGACCCGTTAGGATTACATTTCCGGGAAGTTGAAACTGCTAGTGTTAGCTTAGGTATTCTGTCTGGGTTTACCGACTTGGGGCCTTTCCTCTAGTGCCCCCCCTTTGGGCCTGTGGTTTCTTCTTTAACGGTGTTTTCTAGATGTCAGTTACTTGGTTTCTTTTCATTTCTGGTTAATTTTGTCTAGTTGTTTGCTTTTTATCTTTAATATAAGCTTTGCTTTCTTTTAGCTTACTTTGTTGCTTTTTCACTAGGTTTTTGAGACTTTAAATTGCTTTTTGAGTGTTTATTGTTGTAACAATTACTCAATATTGTGAAATTTTCTGTTATCGCTGCTTCTTTTCTCCCATTGATGCTTATAGTGTTGTCTACACGTTGTCTTTATTTCCCTAGCTCATTACAAAAATTGTTGAAGGGAAAGCTTTTCGGAAAAAAAAAATATTTTCAGGCCGAAAGGACTTCTACAGTTATGTTATTTAGAGTTTGATTGCATTGTAATGAGAGAGCTGTTTCATCTAGCTTGGACCGGCAGTACGTAGTCCTGTTTCTTTCTGGCTACTGCAGGCCTCACTGCTCAGGACTGCTGCGCGGCCCTATGATCTACAGCCTGTGGCCCTACAAGTGCCCTTCCCTTCTATGCCTGTGGATCGGAACCCTGCGTTGTTGGGCCTCAGGCCTCAGCTTGTCGGTCCCCGCACGGCGGCTGCGGGGCACCTGCGCCCCGTAGATTCCGCTCCTCCCTGCACATCAGCCCTCGGCGGGAAGCCCGGCCGAGCAGCAGCGACTCTCCGCAGAGGATTCTGGAAGATGTAGTTTTCTTCCGGCGCCGTCGCGTCCGGCGCATCGGCGCGTGACGTACCTCCCCTGCGCCGCCCCCGCCGCTGTAGCGGGGTCCGCGCCTCCAGGGCGGTTTCCGTCTCGGCGTTTGTGAATCGGCGTTTGTGACTCGCAGCCGGCCCGGGGAGTTCTGAATTTCCGTGGCTCCCGACGCGGCGGAGGGAGCGTCCTGCGCAGACCAGCAGCTTAGCCGGCTGAGCGCCCACGGTCGGTGTGCGGCGTGCTCGGAGCCAGCCTGGACTCGGGGCCCCCGGTGTCAGGGCCCGTCGCGCTGCGGGCGCCCGGCTCCGACTGCCTGTGTCCCGGCCCCGAGGCCGCGTCCCTGTGCGGGACTCAGCCCGGAGCCAGCGTCGGCGGGGCGGGCGCACCGAGGCCCGCGGGGACACCCTCACGGTTCGGTTCTGTGCGGCGCAGCCTGCCGGCCACTGCGCGGGATGGCCGGCGGGTTCCGGACAGCGTCCTGTTGGGTAAGTAGGGCTTCTCTCGGCTGTGAAGCCGACGGGGCACCGAGGGCGGGCACAGGCGTCTCTCCACGGTCAGCCCAGGGCCCACCCCGCGTGCTCCCTCCCTCCGCCCGCTCGCGTCCCGGCCTCTGATCCCCAGAAACGGTCCTTGTTTCCTGGCGTTTTGTGTCCGGTACTCTCTCTCTCGGAAGTTACACTTAGTGCCCGCTGAGGCCTCTGGAGCCCGAGGATAATGAGGGTCCTGTTGAGGAAGCGGGAAGGAGCAGTCTTGGAGAAGGGCAGCGGCCGTGGGCCACCGGGAGCGCGCGAGCGGTCGGAGGGGTCCCTGAGTGTTCTTGCATGAGGTGGCGATGCTTCGGCCCAGGAGCACGGAGTCTGCAGCTCACGTGGGAGTTCTCTCCTGGAAGTATCCAGATTCGAGGTCCCCATGCTGGTGGAAGGAACGTCAGGGTGTGAGGGAAGGGCGCCCTGAAAAGTGGAGGGTCTGCGGTAAAGGCAGGGAAGGACTGTGGCGCCCCAGGGCTGGAGAGTGGCTGTTTCCCTGCAAATTTGAGAAAAGAATCTCTTGGACTTGGGTACTTATGCCTTTTTCTTTTTCTGGGATTTTATTTATTTATTAGAGCGAGGGAGAGAGAGTGTGCACTAGCAGAGGGAGAGGGAGAAGCAGACTCTCCGCTGAGCAGGCAGCCCGATGCAGGGCTGGATCCCGGGACCCTGAGATCATGACCTGAGCCCAAGGCAGACGCTTAACGACTGAGCCCCCCAGGCGCCCCTATTTATAAGTCTTAAGCAGTTTTTCCATACCGGAAGAACGTTGGGATGGTTACTTCCTGAGAGGTCATGGGGCTGTGGCCGACTGGACTGCATATGGTTGTGGACAGTGGAATGTAAAGAAATGATTAGTGACAGTAAAGACCTTTTTAGGTGGTATGATGCTTCAGGTGTGACAAGAAGACCACGGCTGCCAGGGGCAAGGCAGTTCACTGAGTGCCAGGAGTCATACAATTCGCCTTACAATTCACCGTAAAATTAAGGATCTTTTTATTATTTTATTCTTTTAAGTGGTCTGTGTGCCCAGTGTGGAACTGGAACTCACACCCCCGAGATGAAGAGTGGCATGCTCTACTAACTGAGCTAGCCACGTGCCCCAGGATGTTTTTATTCTTAAACAAAACTGTGTGGAAAACACAGTGAGAGAAAACATTGTATTTATAATAGCAATAAACAAAGCTAAAGTAAGAGAATAGAATCAAACCTTATGAAGAATATGAAAGTAAACAGACTAAATGAAAACTTTAAAACTATTGAATGGTATTACTAGGTACCCTTCCGAGCTAGGCACTTCGTGTGTATGACGTTAATGTCTCATGACCCTGTGAGGCAGGTATGTCCCACTTCACAGGTGAAGAAAACAGGAAGCCAGTCCATGGTCCCAAACTAGTAAAGGGTCCAAGGGGACTAGGTTGCAGAGCTACGATTCAGACAAGGTGGTATCTTCAGAATTTGTGCTCCGAATGCCTCTTACATCTTTTTTTTTTTTTTTTAAGATTTTATTTATCTATTTGATGGAGAAAGATAACAAGGAGGCAGAGAGGCAGGCAGAGAGAGAGGAGGAGCAGGCTCCCCGCTGAGCAGAGAGCCCGATGCAGCCTCGATCCCAGGACCCTGAGATCATGACTCACCCGAAGGCAGAGGCTTAACCGTGGTCCACCCAGGTCCATCTTTTTTTTTAAAGATTTTATTTAAGGGACGCCTGGGTGGCTCAGTTGGTTAAGCCACTGCCTTCGGCTCAGGTCATGATCCCGGAGACCCGGGATCGAGTCCCACATCGGGCTGCCTGCTCAGCAGGAAGCCTGCTTCTCCCTCTCTCACTCCCCCTGCTTGTGTTCCCTCTCTGGCTGTGTTTCTCTCTGTCAAATAAATAAAATCTTTAAAAAAAAAAAAAAA
>PITA01029521.1:0-17780 GCA_004023965.1 Spilogale gracilis | reverse complement strand
TGTGACCTTGGTCAAAGTCAATATGAGTAGTAAAACCATGTAGCTTTATTTCCTTACGTTCTCACCTGTTTCAAAAAATTCACTTCACGGAAAAGGCACCTGAGTGACTCAATTGGTTAAGCATCTGCTTTTGGCTCAGGTCATGATTTTCAGGGTCCTGGGATGAAGTTGTCTGCTTAGTGGGGAGTCACTGCTCCCTCTCCCTCTGCTCTTCTCTCTGCTTATTTTCTCTTTCTGTCTCTCTCTCTCTCTAATAGATAACTAAAATCTTTTAAAAAAATTTCACACCACTGAAGAAACTGGGGCGGGGGGAGGTTGAAACACATTCTCCTAATTTTTAGGCATTGGAGTAGTAATGGCAGTAATTAGAGTTTGCATGTTCCTAGATCCTATGCACTTTAGGGTGACTTACTCACAAGGAGCAGTGGTTAGAGAAGAGGAGGTCAACACAATGAACATAATTTGTTGACAGTAATTGATGTAAACCTAATAGTATGTTCTACCTGAAATATTATTGTAACTTGGAAATGCTCTATATTGAAAGGGTAGTGTGGTACATCAGACTGGTTTAGGCATAGGTGCATTGCCCTCAGTTTCACTTATTTAAACAAACAGATGATCTGCCACACACTATTAATCTGTAACTTAGATTATCCTCATTTTAGAACTTAAATAGAATAAAAATTTGTCTTGTATATAATTGTTAGCTAGCTAAATTTCTGATTTTATTCTTGTCTGTTGTGAGTCTGGATCTATATCATCTGCGTCTTATCAACCCAGTAAGGAAGGGCCTCATTGTGATAATTAAACTTGCCCATCACTACAACTAACCAGACTCTTAATAAATCATTTTGAGTATAATATTCTCATAGCACAGGTATCAGTAATGCCATCTTTATACAATATTAGAAAAGACCAAATTGCCTCATTCTTTACTCTCCTCAGCAAAAGGTTCCATCTTCCTTTGGTCTTTCCTTAAATGCAATTTCTGGACTTTAAAGTACTACAATCTAATCAAAATGACCATTAATAAAAAGAAGGCATTCCTAGGTATCTTATGGTTTTTGGTGCTATAGTAAATGGAATTGATTCTCTGATTTCCCTTTCTATATTTTTGTTGCTAGTGTATAAGAACGCCACTGATTCCTGTGCCTTTGTTTTTTATCCTGACACATAACTGAATTGTTGTATGAGTTCTAGTAGTTTGGGGATAGAGTCTTTTGGGTTTTCCATAGAGAGTATCATGTGATCTGCAAAGAGAGAGAGTTTGACATCTTCCTTGCCAATTTGAATACCTTTTATTTCTTTTTGTCCTCTGATTGTTGTTACTAGGACTTCTAATGCTATGTTGAACAATAGTGGTGAGAGTGGGCATCCTTGTCTTGTTCCTGATCTCAGTGGGAAGGCTGTCAGATTTTCCCCATTGAGAATTATATTCGCTGTGAGTTTTTCATAGATAGAGTTTATGAGGTTGAGGAATGCTCCCTCTATCCCTATACTTTGAAGAGTTTTGATCAGGAACGGATGTTGTATTTTGTCAAATGCCTTTTCTGCATCAATTGAGAGTACCATGTGGTTCTTTCTTCTCTTATTGATTTGTTCTGTCACATTGATTGGTTTGTGAGTGTTGAACCACCCTTGCATCCCTGGGATAAATCCCACCTGGTTGTGGTGGATAATCTTTTTAATGTACTGTTGGATCCTATTAGCAAGGATCTTGTTAAGAATCTTGGCATCCATATTCAGAGTAGAGAGTCCAGATATGGACCCACAAATCTATGGTCAAATCATCTTCGACAAAGCAGGAAAAATATCCAGTGGAAAAAAGGCAGTCTCTTCAATAAATGGTGCTGGAAAATTGGACAGCTACATATAGAAGAATGAAACTCGACCATTCTCTTACACCACACACAAAGGCAAATTCAAAATGGATGAAAGACCTCAATGTGAGGCAGGAATCTATCAAACTCCTAGAGGAGAATATAGGCAATATCTTCTTTGACATAGGCCGCAGCAACTTCTTTCAAGACATATCTCCAAAGGCAAAGGAAACAAAAATGAAAATGAATTTTTGGGATTTCATCAAAATAAAAAGTTTCTGCACAGCAAAGGAAACAGTCAACAAAACAAAGAGGCGACCCACGGAATGGAAGAGGATATTTGCAAAAGACACTACAAAGGGCTGATATCCAAGATCTATAAACAACTCCTCAAATTCAACATCCAAAAAGAATATGAACACATCAAAAAATGGGCAGGAGACATGAAGAGGCACTTCTCCATAGAAGACATACAAATGGCTAACAGACACATGAAAAAATGTTCATCATCACTAGATATCAGGGAAATTCAAATCAAAACCACACTGAGATACCACTTACACCAGTCAGAATGGCCAAAATTAACAAGACAGGAAACAACAAGTGTAGGAGAGGCTGTGGAGAAAGGGGAACCCTCTTACACTGTTGGTGGGAATACAAGTTGGTGCAGCCGCTTTGGAAAACAGTGTGGAGATTCCTTAAAAAATTAAAAATAGAGCTACCTATGGGGCACCTGGGTGGCTCAGTTGGTTAAGCGGCTGCCTTCAGCTCAGCTCATGATCCCAGAGACCCGAGATCGAGCCCCGCATCAGGCTCCCTGCTCAGGCTTCCCCCTCTCTCACTCCCCTCTCTCACTTGTGTTCCCTCTTTCACTGTGTTTCTCTCTGTCAAATAAATAAATAAAATCTTTTTTAAAAAAAACAGAGCTAATCTATGACCCTGTAGTTGCACTACTGGGTATTTACCCCAAAGATACAGAGGTAGTGAAAAGAAGGGCCATATGTATCCCAATGTTCATTGCAGCAATGGCCACAATCACCAAACTGTGGAAAGAACCAAGGTGCCCATCAACAGATGAATGGATAAAGAAGATGTGGTCCATATATACGATGGAATACTATGCCTCCATCAGAAAAGATGAATATCCAACTTTTGTAGCAACATGGACTGGACTGGAATAGATTATGCTGAGTGAAATAAGCCAAGTAGAGAAAGTCAAGTATCACATGGTTTCACTTACTGTGGAGCACTAGGAGTAATATAGAGGACAGTAGGAGAAGGAAAGGAAATGGGAAGTATGGTAAATCGGAGAGGGAGACGAAACATAAGAGACTTTAGAATCAGAAACAAACTGAGGGTCTTGGAGGGGAGAGGGTGGGGGGATGGGTGAGCCTGGTGGTGGCTATTGAAGGCACATATTGCATGGCTCACTGGGTGTGGGGCATAAACAATGAAACTTGGGACACCAATAAATAAGTAAGTAAGTAAGTATATAAATAAATAAATAGCATTTTTTAAATGGGCATGTCTACCTTTCAATATTTTTTGACATTAAAAAAATTTTGACTGTGGTAAAATACACATAACTTAAAATATTCCATGTTACTAAATGTACAGCTCAGTGGTCTTAAGCATATTCACATTGTTGTACAACCACTCTCCAAAACCTTTGATTCTTACAAAACTGAAACTCTGAATTCATTAAACAACTCCCCTTTCCTCCTTCTCTCAATCCCTGGCAAGTACCATTTTAATTTCTGTTTCTATGAACTTGACTATTCTATATACCACATGGAAGTAAAATTATACAGTATTTGTCTTTTTGTGACTAGCATTGCTTCACTTAGCATAAAGTCCCCAAGATTCCTGTGTGTTGTGGTATGTGTCAGAATTTCCTTCCTTTTAAGGATGAGTAATAATTCATTCTATATTATACTACATTTTGTTTATTCATTCACCTGTAAATGGCAGCTGAGTTGCTTCTACCCCTTGAGCATTGCAAATAATGCTTCTCTGAACATGTAGATATCTCCTTTAGACTTTAAGCATCTTTTAAATATCTTAGTTCCCAAATTGTGTAATAAGACAGAAGGTTATATTTGCTTTAACTGAAGTCACTGGTCAATCCTGTTAAGAGTACAGGTTTCAAGAGTTATGTCTGTGAATTGTCTTAGTCATTATATGCCTTCCATCTATATCAGTACAGAGTTTAAAAAATCATTTGAAACAACATAGCCAACCTCATCTCCCTATCCCTTTCAATCTTCTGTCCCTTCCCCCACCTGATGTAGAGAAGCTGGTGTTGGAGGAAGTGGGACCATGTAGGGAAGGGTACCAGAGATGGTGGGCAGAGGGGGCAGTCCGAGAAATTGAGAGACTCCTCACACTAAAAAAAGGAGTTAATTAAATAAACTGCTGAAAATGATGAGAACCAGATTTTTAACTGACTTGGAAGAGATTTAAAGATCTGGAAAGAGGGAAAGTTAAAAATAACTGTAAGATACTGGTTTGAAAATGAAAATGTCAGAAGAAATTTATGTTGTGTATATACATACATATATAAGTTTAAATGCATACACACAAACATATAAAGGGTTATAGATTTATGTGTATTCATATATATATATATGGATATATATGTGTGTATGGGCATATGTAATTTATCTACCTTAATCAGTTTAAAAGCAATAATACCAAGAGAAGTGAATACACTGAGCATCCAAATTTGGAGTTCTAAATACTATCTTTCACTGAAAGGGGTCATGAATTTGGGCACAAGCAGTTGATTCTGTAGCTGGGTCAGAGAAATTATATAATTATCATAGAACAACTTATGCCAGGAAGTAAGGAAATGCTTATAGAATGATGAGGGCATATCAAAAGGACAAGGACATGTGCCCTCTGAATAGTCTAGGTCAATTTTTGCTCTCAAGAGAGTGCTGGACTGTAACTCATTGAATAAAACAGAAACTCTTGAAACCCTACAAATATAAAGAAACAAATAAGGGAGAATGGAAACCTTTTTCTGACAATGAGATGCCAACTAATAATGGTAGAGAAAATGGTTAAAACAGGTAGTAACCATTTGGATATCATCAAAGTGGTAATTAGGATATCATTAGGAGTCACCTCTAGATGCTAAGGGTGATTTGAGGTTTCCTGAGAAGCGTACTATAAAAATATTCCTCCACAAAGTATTAATCAAATAAAAGGGGGGAAATAACAACTTACAATGGAGAGATCTGATAGGCTCAAACTTGATGAAAAGACCAGGGCAAACTCATGAATTGAAGGTCAACCTCACAACAGTGTGCTTCCTGACATGATGTACTAGGAATGGCACAGCACCATCTCTATAGAATTCCTGGCAAGAATGCAAGACCTAAGGCTAGTCCCAAAAGTGGTGGTCAGATAACCAGGTTGAGCTCATCCTACAAAATGAAGCTTGTACTCTTGAAGAACGTCTAGTCCATGAGAGACAGGGTAATATTTAAGAACCCTTCAGATCAAAGGGGCCTGATCCAATATGACAACAAAATGCAATCAATGTGCTCATACAGATCCTGGGCTCTATGGAAAAAGAGGCATTTTCAGGATCGGTGATGAAATTTGAAATGCGTCTATGGATCGGATGCTTGCTCCATATCAGTGTTGCTTTCCTGATTGGGAGGATTGGATGGTGGCAATATTAGAAGGTTCTCCTTGCTCAAGGAACATAAGCAAGATTTCCTGGATTTGACTTCTGGCTGGAGTCTTTCATGCCACTACTAGATTGGGCACATTATATAACCTCTCTTCTTAAGCCTTGACTTCCTTATCTGAAGAATTCAGGCAGCAGGGTTATTGCAAAGATTAAATGAGATAATGCACATAATGCCCTTAGCATGCTGCACAGCCAAGTATATTTGGCTGTCAGCATGTTCTCATTCTCTCCCTCCTTATTCTCAGGACATTTCTCTCTCTCCCCTTTAGACCATGTGGTCTTCTCAGGCCAAATGACACTTTTAATTGTCTTATATGCAGCGTGTTACACAAGGTTTGGCACTTACCAGGGACTAATCTGTCTTATCAGAGTGTGTTGACTGATCACTGATTGATATATTCCACTGGGGAGAGCTGACAGGCCATGATGTTTATGCAGAACATGAAGGCAAAATTACATGGGAGATTGCTTGAATTTTTGTTTTGACTCTTGGTCCATTTAGAATCATAAGGGAAATCACAGAAAAATAAGATTTTCTGTACATCGTTCTACTGCCTGCCTTTCAGATCCCTGACCAAAAAAAAAAAAAAAAATGTCACAAGGGCAGCCTTTCTGGAAAGTGTTTGGCACTTTTGCCTCTCATGTGGCTGGAAACCATCAGCAAAATTGTCTTTTAAAAAATCTCCTCTGCACTTAGTATAAAGACATACGTTTTAGTTTAGAGCAAAGGATAAGAAGGTTTAAAGTAATGTGTGCCATTGGAAGTTTTCGAGATCACCTAAATTCTACTCTAGTAACAAATTACTCATAAAACGAGCCACCATAAAATAAATCTTAGTTCAGTAGGATTTACTTAAAAGTGTAAAATGAACATAAGGTAAACCAATGGAATAGTAATGTCCTTTATCCCGCTTTTGCACTCTTCCCAAAAAACAGACGTGAAACTAGCAAAGACACTCTATTCTGATTTAGACCACAGGGTTGTTCAAAGTACCCTTTTTGGTAGACCTTGTCCATTGCTTGTGATTCAAATGACCTTAATTTAAATAAAACTATAATAAACAATTTGATGTTATCTGAAATTTTTGAATACATAAAAATCAAGCAGCTTTAAAAACATTTAAATTCGAATATCAGAACTACTCTACATAAAAAGAAACAAAATTGTGGAGCAGTAACGGATGGCTTGGTGCTTCAGTTGCTTTGGATCTTTGTGGGAAAGCTATTCTGAATAAAATAAACACAAAGGGGTTTTCGTATAAATTCTCAACTTGAAACAAACCACTTCACCACCCACTGGTCAAAAGCAGATTACAAATGCTGACACACTGAGCATTCAATAGCATCTCTTTCTGCTATCATGTGGATATGTTAGTTCTAACTGTTTTTAAATGAGGAAAAGAAATCTCAAAAGCAGTCAAGATTTAGATTAAGTTGAGAAGAAAACCATTTCTCTGGAAGAGTTCGCAGTTTTGAGGACTCTTTCAAAATTAACATGATTCTGTACATCCTTAGCATGCACTCAAATCCTCTATTTTGTGGAAGATTTTTGGAAGGTAGAAGACTATATTTTAATTTTTCCATTCTTATATTCTTCAAGTGGAGAAATTTCCTTTCTGTCAATTAATACGTGTAGGGTGCATGAAGAACATCACTTGATAGCTGAGATGCTCTTTTAGGCCTCTCTCCTCAGAGCCTATGTGGGTTAAGTAGTAAAGAAGAATGAGGGGTGCCTGGGTGGCTCAGTTGGTTAAGCGACTGCCTTTGGCTGAGGTCATGATCTTGGAGTCCCGTGATGGAGGCCCACATCGGGCTCCCTGCTCGGCGGGAAGCCTGTTTTTCCCTCTCACTCCCCCTCCTTGTGTTCCCTCTCTCACTGTGTTTCTCTCCATCAAATAAATAAATAAAAACTAAAAAAAAAAAAAAAAAGAAGAAGAATGAACCCTTGGCCAGCTATTAAGAGCCAGCTACTAGTCCCAGCTTGACTACTAATGCACTTCGTGAGACTTACCTAGTCCCTACACCTCCTTAGAGAGTCTCAGTTTTCTTCTATAATGAAATGGAGAGAGTCTTAGTAGCCCCTCAGGACCCATTGGTGGGCAAGTTTTAATATTCAGTCTTCAAAGACTCATCTGTGTCATTCATCGCTTTTCATTTTCAGGGATACAGATGAAGTTTGGTGTATTTCTTTAGTCTTCCATTATGGCATTTACCATATTCTTTTGCAGTAGTCAGTGTAGGTCTCCTCAGACAAACGAGGAGAACTTGGGAACAAAGAGCATACCCTTTCTACTCTTATACTTTTGCAGGCTGGCAAATGTCATGATAGAGTAAATGGAGCTCAGATTTTAAAGTCAGACAGACTTGGGTTTAAATCCTGGCATTACCCTGCCATGGTCACAGCAGACACACTCTAAAATTTTAATGACTACACAATTTAGAGAGGTGTGGGCAGGATCAAGGGAACCAGAGACTTAGAGATTTCTAAGGCAGCTTAGGACTACTACCAGCAAGAAACCATTATTATCCTTTGACCAGGAAAGCAAAAGAAAGTGAGTGATATTTTCCCAGAACACTGAGAGAACTTGGGATCCCAGATAAAGGATTCCCGACAGGACCTGGAATTGTAGGAAAGTTACAGTAATGCTAGAACCATTGTGAGACAGAGGAGAGCTGAGGGAATAAATATCCCACATAGTTTCTCTTCTCACCCTGTGATCTGCTAGTGCTTTCCATTGGCTGAACCCAATGGATTCAGAAGCCAGAGGGCAAAGGAATTGGGTGATAAGATGTGTAGAATTCAGGCTCTCAGGGCACAGGAGAGAGCAGAGAAAGAGGGAGAATAGAATTGCATGGAAAATGGAGTATAACAGCCTCCTAGCTTTCAAATTGTGAGGATATTTATAAATCACTAAACCTAAGTTTATACTAAAACACTGATGCTACTATCTCTCAAGGCAGTGTAATTAAAAAGAAAATACAAAAGTGGTTACATTGTGGAGATTCCCGATAAATTCCACTTCCATTTACTTATTGAATCAACAGACAAACAGATGAGTAATACGGAGCAGACCAAATTTGGCTTCTGTGGACTTGCCACAGGGGAGCTGTTAGCATCCATATGCCATGGTGTACTCCTCGATCATGAAGCCATAGTGTTCTCTGAATAGAGAATGCACTGGTCTTCTACAGGAAAATCTTGAAATTCATGAATATGGAGTGGAGCTATTATCAGCATGACTTGTGATAACACAGGCTGCCCAGTTGTGCTGTCAGTTGCACTGTTTACACACTATGACTTGCCTAGGGACCACTTCTTGTCTGATGGTTCTGCCTTGTTTGTTGAAGCCTTCTTATTAACTGCTAAACACTCAAACACAGTAACCAATGAAAGAAAAAAGGTGTCATGATCAAATTTGGCATCACTGTCTAATTAAAAAGAATAGTTGAATGGAGAGAAGATGTTGAGCAGCATCAAGGAAATGCATTGGCCCTGCTGATGGTGGCAAGGACCCGAAAATATTTATAGGGGAATCAGCTGCATTGAAAAAGATTTATACAATGAGCATTTCTCAGCTACCTTACTAGTCCATAATTGCAGTAATGTCTCAAAATCTTTCATTTTTGAAGTTTTTATTAATTGAAAATAAAAGCACAATGATAAAATCATTTTAAATGAACAACTATAAAAATTTCTCCATAGAATCAATTACAACCTTTTCCTAGGGAGGCTTAGGGTTAGGGATTCCTTTCTTGTACTTAGATGCTGTGATGAAAAAAAATTTCTGATGTGTAAGTTTATTGTGATTTACTTTCCATATCTTGAAAGAATCACTACCTTTTTAAAATAATTCAATTATCTAAACCAGAGTTTCTCAACCTTGTGATACTGCCAATTTAGACAAGGTAATTCTTTGTTGTAGAAGCTGACCTGCACACTGTGGGATAATTTATTAGCACTTCCGGTCTCTAACCACTTGATGCTAATAGCACCGTCCCTGAGTTGTGACGACCCAAAATGTCTCCAGATATTGCTAAGTGTCCCCTTGAAGCAAGAAGTTTCCTTTTTGAGGCCCACTAATCTAGGCTACCCTATTGCTAAGTGAATTCAAGGTCCATTTATTCAAGGCACTGTCCATTAATTATAGGAAAGAAACAGTGTATTTTATAAAGTTTTTATGTTAATGTCTGTTTGACCATTAGTTTGGGAACTAATCAAATAGGAAGTGTGATACAAGTACTGGAAACAGGTTGTGTTAATACAGTTCTGTGCTCAGGGCCCAGCAGGAAGGGTTGAGGTGTGATCCCTGCTTCTAAGTATAATTTTTATTATGCTAACATAACTTTCGATCTCTTTCCAAAATGAAGTAGAAAGATTTCTCTATATCATTAGGACACAGATTGAATTGATGTTATTTCATTTCAGTTATTCTACCTAGAATAAAAGGGAGAAAGATCATGTAGGAAGTCGACCACTGCTCAGTATCTTCCAAGATGACATTATATTCACGGGGAGTGACCATGATCCATAATTAGGTAGTAAGCATTTCTAAACCAAAGATTCCAGGTGCCTTGATCACTCAGATTTGAGTAGATTCAGAAGGTTGCCTTATGCTAACCAAGTCCAGAAGAGACTGGTAGGTAAACCAAAAAGACCATTTTAAAATCTATAACATAAAAATTTATAAGATAACTAAGAAATGTTGCAGAGTACTGTGACAGCTGTCAGCAATATGCCTTCCATTTTGGTTAACTCCTTCAGGGCCAGTAAGAAATGAACTCGGTGGGGGGCTGGGGATGCACCTGGGTGGCACAGTTGGTTTTTCGGCTCAGGTCATGATCCCGGAGTCCCGGGATCGAGTCCCGCATCAGGCTCCCTGCTCGGCAGGCAGCCTGCTTCTCCCTCTCTGACTCTGCCTGCTTGTGTTCTCTCTCTAGCTGTGTTTCTCTCTGTCAGGTAAATAAATAAAATCTTTAAACAAAAAAAAAAAGAGAGAAAGAAAATAAAGAAATGAACATGGGAAGGTGAATATTTTCTCTGATGGCCCCTTGTTGAGCTAGGAATCAGAGCAAGGACAGTGAGGATGAGCAGTTGAGGGCATCCATTTACAACTGTTTTGCAAGCCATACCTTCAAATGGTACCTGGCTCTCTCCAGTTTTCTGAATTCCACACCTGCTCTCTCAAAAGTGCTGGATTAAAACTGACTCACTTCGGATTTGTGAGGAACACATCATGCATAACAGCAAGCACATTCTATCTTCACATGCAGAATGCTTTTGTTTCAGATCCAAACACCATAATTCGGTTCTGCAGCCCTACTCTTCAGCTTTGGGCCTGGATGAAACTCTTTTAAGATGTCTTCTGTAGATAACCTGATTTCGTGCCTGGTGTGGTTGGTTTATTAGTTAAAGTCATGGGGATGTAGGTGGTTCCTCTTTTATTCCAGATTTCCACTTCCAGTATTACAGAATAAAGATAAGGAGGCAATAGGTAACATAAAAAAAATTAGCCTTTCTGTTACCAACAATTTCTAAACACTCATTTTTGAAAAAAAAAATCTAAGAAGTATATGCATGTCAGCTAATAATAATTAAATTCATTCACTTACTTTAGGTTAATAAATTGAATAGCAGTATACTGTGAAGTAGTAAATGCAGACTTTGACTTGTGAGTGGTTTTAATAGAACATTTTAGGGATTGCTATTCTTGCTTTTTGTAAATGAGCATTATAAAGATGAATTAAATCAGTCAGTTCTATGGTGCAATTTCATACTTCAGATATATTCATATGTATATTTATCTATATTATATTTATGCAGTTACCCATTATATATATTTAAGAAATTTTCCCATTTTCCCCATATGAGAATACACAGAATCCTATTTCTTTTACAGATTTGGAAATATTTCATTAGGGTCAATGTCATTTTGAAAGTGCTATTAAACTCGATTTCTGATTGCTTGCTTTTGACTTTAATACCATTAATAGCCTCATAATTTAACACAGTCCTAGACCATCACCTGCAGCGCATTATAAACCCATTAAAGACGTCTCATTCCATGGCAGAACTGGCTCAGTTAGATGAATTTTCCATCACTGTTTTTTTGTTTCTATCAAGCGTCAGAGGACTCATTTTGCAAAAGGGTATCATTCACTAAGTTTTTCTCTAATATAATAGTTCCAGGAACACATATATATTCACCACATTTACTATTGGTTCAGTATAAATTATTTATCAATGGTGTCACATGAATTTGAATTCTTTATCTAAGAAAATTGCCAAATAAACAAGAGAGACAGAAGTTTTGATACCTCCTTTTTCATCTGTCTATAACGTAGTGCTTTCTGTTACTTTATATGGTGTGATATTAAATTCTTCAACAAATACACTGTAGATTTGAAACAGAAACATGAGAGGGAAATATGAATTAACCAAGGAGAAACAGGTGGGGTGACCTACTTTGCATTTTGCATGGATGAAAAGACTTAAAATTTATTTTTTCTTGTCTCAGGGATTTGTATTCCCAAAATTGAAAACAGTTTAAAATAGGAGAAGTGTGAGCTTATTAGCACAGTAATACTCTCTAAATTCTCACTCCCTGGTGAAGGTAGGCGAGTGCTAATTAATCAATTGCTCAATTAAGAGAGGCTCTTAAGTGCACATTTGTCCTGGGAACATATAAGCAGCTGATGATCTGTCTTAAGAAATAAGCATCTTAAAGAAATTGTGTTGAAAGTGGTTTATTTGAGGTACGATCTTCCAGATAAAAATTGTGTTTATGATTGAGAAATTTACTCACTTGAAGTCTTTCTGTTTGAGGTTGAACTTTCTCCAATTAGATAATATTATACATAGGAAAAAATGCATAGTTTATGCTTATTTACTTATTCATTCATTCTGGCAATTATTTATTGAATGCCTGTGTACCTTCATAGAGTTTTGTGAGGAATGATAATACATTAAGTGTATTAGAGATTAGAGATTGTGATGAAAAGGAAAGAGACAAATATCTAGACAATGTCATCTGAGAAATATTTAGCATCGATAGTGTCAGTGTAATAATTGATATGTTCACACATTTTTTTGTGACCTTTTCAATATGCAGGGTGCATGTTAGGGACAGAGGATACATACATCTTGATCACAGGGTAGAAGATAGGGAGTTCATAGCAAGTGAGGCTGCACCGGGAGGAAAGGCTAGGTCAC
The DNA here is from genome assembly GCA_004023965.1 of Spilogale gracilis. Taxonomy (NCBI): domain Eukaryota; kingdom Metazoa; phylum Chordata; class Mammalia; order Carnivora; family Mephitidae; genus Spilogale; species Spilogale gracilis. Next base: position 5,047 of record PITA01029521.1, on the reverse strand, counting down.
CAAAAGACCTTGTGGATTATGTGTAGAAATTTAAACTTTATGATGGGAAACAGTAAATTGTTTTGAGTTATGAATTAATATGAACAGCCCCAGTTTTAAGAATAAGTCTGAGATTAGTGTGGAGGAATAATGAGAGTAAGACCAAGACAGAGACGGTAAGTATAAGGAAATCACAGCAAAAGCTCTGAGGCGAAAATCTGCAGACATAAACCAGAATACTGGACTTCCCATTCACTTGCTGTGTTATATCATGAATCAGCGAACCTTCCCTAAATGCAGTTTTCTAATCTATAAAAGGCAATAATAAGATATAGCTATTCTATGGTTATGAATTCAAGCTCTTTGGACTCACTTAAGTGCAGTGTTGTGTCTCGTGGCTTGTATAGCTAGACCAAGGGGCTCGGGGAACCTGCCTGTGCCCTGCCTCCTTTCTTGACTCTAACACTCTTCCTCTGGCTCACTGTCCTGCTTTCTCCAACATTTGACCTCCTGCTTGAGGCCTGCCCCTCTTTCTAGCCACTTGGCAATGAAGTTGGTTAGACTTTCAAATTGGTACCTATTTCTTTTGGCTCTCCCTTTGTCCCCTGATAGATGGCCACCCCCCAGCCCACTCTCCCCAGAGAACCAACCCAGCTCTGTAGAGTCCCCATATTGATCTGTTTGTTGGGAGTCCAGAAACAATGACAACTAGATGGAAACTAAAATAATACTTTAATGTTATTTTTATTAGTCATATTACAAAGTCTAGAAGTAGAAAAGTACACAGAAGTCAGAGATTTTCCCGAGTTCATTAAATAATGTTAACAAATGTCATGCAACCAACATCAATCAGTTGCTCAAATTAATTACACAAAAAATCATGACCAAATAACTGTTTTTATATAAGCATAGCTTTTTGTGATACTTGTTAGATTTTTGTTAAAATTAAGTATCCTGCCTTTAAAGGCTCATTTGCCATTTCCCTTTTTCCTTTTGATGTTAAGTCAGTTGCTTACAAACCAAGCTGGCTGTAATATAACTCATAGTCAGTAAAATAAGTGAATACTTGGCCTATATCTGGTATTGCAAATAAATATTTTAACCCACTTCTGGTGTTTCCTTCCAAGGAGGAGGCACTCCATCAGCCTAACATTCCCGACTTTTCTCTACCTCCCTATGTACTACACTCTGCACAGAAGCACATTAGTAGCAAAACTATACCAAAATTGGTAAAAATTTCCAATACGTGGACTTTAAGACTAATGACCCAGCATCAAGTACATATGCAATATGAATGAAATGTGTCAAATAGAGATCAAAACTAAGCACAAAAGTAAAGGCAAGTAAATAGACACAAGCTCATCAGGAGGTTGATGCTCTGCTAAATATCAATTTACACTCTGGAATTACTGTGAATGTCTTCAATGATGTCACATGTGCCCCTGCCATGAAGCAAGGGGTTCCTCTGCCCTGCAAGGCAACAAGAAAGGATCAGGGATCACTGTGGCAAGTTCAGCTACATCTCTTGGGATCCTAATACACCCTCAGCATTGTGCTGTGGCTAAAGATACAAAGAAGATTGGCCATTTATGTTTTTAATTTCTACTAAGATGAAAAAAAATTGAAGTCCTGACAAGATTTTTTTTTAATTTTCTCCTTTTTTATTGCATGCGGGTTATAAATAGTATGAAATAGCAACGTCTACATGTTCAGAACTAAGATGATTTGTGGCATAGTCCTGACTGTGGCAAGGAGTAGAGATGGATGAACTTACCCAGCAAGTAGGCACTCCTTTGGTTCTATAAAAAAAAAAAAATAGATTTTTTTAGTTAATATTACATTCCTTCTTAATAATTTCCCAATATTTTCACTTGCTTTTTGCCATGTAGTTAAAAATACTAATTTTCATTTTCTAATCCCAAATTAACTCAAATGTCTGATTTTCAAGATCATGCATCAAAAATAACATATACACTAATGATAAACTATGGGTTATAAAATATTTGTATATTTGCATAAAGAACTCAGAAATAAAATGAAATGAAGATGGCATATGGGATAAATTGATGAATATTAAAGCTCATTTTGAAAAAGTAAATATTAAGCAACAGTTTTGGTCATTTGGTCAAGCTGAACTACATGGGAGACTAAATAATTATTAAATGTGATGACAGACATCGAGGGCAGAGAGTGACAAGTGGATTGGCCATGAGTAAGGAATGCTACATGGTTGATGACACAAATCTCCCCTCTTGAGGCTTCAAAGAAGGAGGCTGGTCCCATAATGTGATGGAGCTGAGCTTGCATATGGCTACTAAGTAACGCCAGCTGTGAGGATTAGAGGGCTATAGGGACAACAAAGCAGGGAAGATATTACAAATACCTTCAAAAATTTGTTGGCACAGCTTCCTGCAATCAAACTGCTTGTATAGCATGACTGTCTTAAAAACTGTAAACTTTCTATCACAAAATCCAACACTTTTCATTGATAAGATAGAGTATAATGCAGTGATTTGTACAGTTAGTATCACCTGGAGCACCTTAAAAAATAACAAAGTTCAGATCCCAAGAGATGATGATATCATTGGTCGGAGACGGGGCTGGGGCTTTGGTATTTTTAAGCTCCTCTGGAGATTTGAATGTACAAAGTTGACAAGCCTTGTATTACTAGTCACCAGCACAAATCTAGATTCATAGCCACCAGGGTCGATATACCCTGCTTGGCTTCTTTCTAGCTGTGTAATTCTGGGAAAGTTATGTGGTATTGGTTGTCTTTTTCTCTTCCTCTCTGCAGTGTAAATAAAATAGTACTTATCTAAAGTTTGTGAAGTTTGACTCATAAAATTTGAGAACTCTCTTTAATAAAAGCAATACACAAAACTGTCAATGTAAACTTAGGTACAGAAGTGAATTTTGGTGATTCAAGTGTAGAAAAGTTAATACAGTATAGGGCACTATTAGCATCTTGAGTCAGACAGGTTTGAATCTTAGCTCTATCACTTGTGCAACCTTGCTAGAAATAACTTTGCACAGAGATAACAATACCACATAGGCATATCCAACGAGACCAAGTATACCATCTCAACTTTTCCCCAGCCAGATCCCCAAAATGTATAATGGAGCAGAACCAGAAGTTGGGGAGAAAAAGCAACTTTAGACATTAATATGGTCTTTTATATTTTATATAATGTTTACATAGTTAAGTAAATTATTATACATCGTATTTTATTATAAATGTGACCCTCAACATTTCTATTATACTATATTTGCATCTAATATATTCCTCTAAAGTTGAACATACTCAAATTGTCAGAGAAAAAAAAAACAGAATTGGAAAAATGGAATCAGCTTTTTCCAGGTTCGCAGTACATTTGAGCTTGTAGAACAGATTTATGCCTATCACAAGGATTCCAGGCAGAGAAGGACAATCATGCGATTCAATAATTTACACATACATTTACAATGGTGTTTATGTCCTCTAATGTACATCACTCAGGCATTCGATCTGTGCACAGTGAAATCGGGCAGGATGGAATCAGTCTTGCTGCTTGAGTAAGAATGAAGCTGCATGCAATGGCTGATGAGATTTCTGGCCTCCTAGACTCCTGCCCTGTTCTCTGCATGTTTTCTAAGATACAGTATCAGTTGAGTAAGTACCAACTCAATGGATAAAAATGAATCTCAGTACAAAATGTTTCCCTTGTTAATTGTGTTGATGTGTCATTTTTATAATATTTATTTATGATATTTACAAATGACCAATATCAACCAAGGCATATTTTTCAACAACATGAACAAAGCAAATAAATAAGATGCTGTATCTCCACTCATTTCTATAGAAACAAATTAACAACAGATAAATGTTAAATATTTTCCTTCACAAATTATGCACACATATTAGCATAAAACATCCATAATCTTTCAAAATCCCTTGATCCTTGGGAGGAAGAAAATTTTTTTTTTTCTCTTTGTTTTTGTAACTTATTCAGTGCCAAGTTTAGCAGCTCATCGAAACTGTGAAACTACACTTGAAGTCCAAAAATGTCATAAGCAATGGGATCAAATTAAGAACACAAACGGAAGCAGAATCCTTAGATGAAATCAGAAAGGTTAAGAGTCCATTTCATTATTTAAACTTGAAATATGTACTGTTTAATTCTCATTTGAGACTTCCTGAATTGTATGGGAAGATTATTTTTATCATCACTATGTTTCAAGGAAAATTAAAGCAATTATTTCCATCTATAAATTTTAAAACAGGAAAATTATTATATTAGAGTCAAAAAACTTCCAGAATCCAGAAGCATTTTCATTCCACTTGATCAGTGAGAAATCAGCTACAGAGAAAAGTAAAGTATTGCTAAATAGTAGAATAGCAGTTTACTTGAGAGGAAAAAAAAAAGAAAAAAAAAAGCTATGTAATTAACTCTCAAAAATAATTCACCAAGCACTGTGGGGAACTTTTACATCCATTTCTTTTCCCACGTCTGTCCGGATAGCTCTCTGTAAACAACATTCTCTAAAAGAGAAAGATCTTATCATATTTTAGAGACCATGTGGAAAGGATCAGAAAAAAATTTAAGGGAGAAGCTTTCCGTGATGTTACCTACATTATGATTTTCACAAGACTTTTCAAAAATTAAGATGAATCTAAATAAATGCATTAAGGACACATTAGTAATGACTCTTTCCCTTCATCTTTTTTTTTTCTTTAAGAACGGAAATTGCAAAGAAAATGTCATCATGTAATTGTGTCTTTCTTGAACCCTGGATTTATCATTTTTGCCTATCTCTGAGGTTCTTATTGTCTTTAAATCATATTAACCATTTCGAGTATGCCTTTGTGTGTGGTATAAGAGAATGGTCTACTTTCATTCTTCTATATGTAGCTGTCCAATTTTCCCAGCACCATTTATTGAAGAGACTGTCCTTTTTCCACTGGATATTTTTTCCTGCTTTGTCAAAGATGATTTGCCCATAGATTTGTGGGTCCATATGTGGGCTCTCCACTCTGTTCCATTGGTCTGTTTCTCTGTTTTTATGCCAGTACCATGCTGTCTTGGTAATC
>PITA01029520.1:0-17792 GCA_004023965.1 Spilogale gracilis | reverse complement strand
AAGAAGAAGGGGGAATTAGATGGCTGTTCTTCTCCTATCCATTCTCATATATGTTTAATCTGGCCTGCAAGATCTCATGTTCCATTTTCTATCTGCCTCACTATGTGCTAAAAACTCATTTTACTAAAGAAATTTTTCTACTTTCCACCTTAATCAACTATCTTCTTTTTTCCCTTTTATTCTTCTACTTGCTCTTATTTTGAGAGTATGATCAATGCATGATTTAAACAATCCCTTCATTTCCTGAGCAAACCTAATCTCTAGAACCAGTGTTATGGACACACACCATTGTAATTGTCTTTTCTTTGCATATACAATAAGTTAGTTATTTTTTTCCTCATCCAAAAGATTTCCCATACCCATTCAATAAAGGTCCCATTTAAGTTTATGGTGTGATTCCACAGTCTGCCTCTCTAAAATCTAAAATGAGATCCAAAACATGTTCATGACAGAGCCTCACATATGAATTCCTATCTCTGACCATGACCATGGAGTTAAAGGAAAAGAGAAGGGGCGCCTGGGTGGCTCAGTTGGTTGGGCAACTGCCTTCGGCTCAGGTTATGATCCTGGAGACCTGGGATTGAGCCCCACATCGGGCTCCCTGCTCGGCGGGAAGCCTGCTTGTCCCCCTGCTTGTGTTCCCTCTCTGGCTGTGTTTCTCTCTTTCAAATAAATAAAATCTTAAAAAAAAAAAAAAAGGAAAAGAGAAGTGGAAGACTTTAGTCTGACTCAGACCCTGTCTTTAACTACATCCTGGAGTTATGTAGCAAGAAAACACCTGCGTTTTGGTTCAATTCCCCCAGTTCACTATCTGACCTTGGAGCAAGAAGATGTCATCATCGGCCTGGAAGTGGGCCACCACTAGGAACTGAATCAGCCAAAACCCTTTTCCAGGTGGCATGCCCATCCCCCAGCTGCAGCAATATTGCCATTAATGGCTTATCTGAGCAAATTCAGCCAGAGAATTGTACTTAGCTGAAGAGAGTCACCTGGCCAGGAGCTGCCTAGAAGTTGATACAACCAAAGGAGGAGGGAGAGAGTGGCAGGTAACTGACTAATGACGGGTAACTAATAATCATCATCATAAAGCCAAGCCCTTTGTCTCAAGGTAAGACAACTTTGTGGTACTGTTTGTGACCCAGAGCTCCCATGGATCAAGGCCAAGCAAGACTTTTTCCTGAAATTACTGCCTCGTTTGAATCCTTCTCCTTCCCAAGCCTGCTTCCTCCACTCCCTGACTGGCTATTCCTGAAGTGTTATGCACCCAATTCTCTGTCTCAGTTCACCTCTAGGGACACCAAGCTAACACACTGCCCTTCAAATTACCTATTTTAAGAGTGTGCTTTCCTGAACAGATGAGCAAGTATGCCAATACCAACACCATAATCTGGAATCTTAAGCCATTAACACTCCAAGATTACTCACAGTCCCATTGGAGATGCCTCTACCTTCCTGCATGTTATTACTATATATCAGTTAGAAGCTCCATGAGGCTGCATGGTCCAGTAGCACTCACAGAAACCTTGGAGGCAGAAATTGATTAATTTCTCACTCCATCAAAGTTTAACTCATCAGGGATTTCAGAACATAACTCAGGAATTTTAAGATTAGTTTCCATTCTATGAGCAAACATAGAAATAAGAAAATACTGATCTGCCTGGAACATAAGAGAAGGCATCTCTTTTGGTCCCCAAATTTTTGCCTATGTAGAACTAAACTACTGAAAGATATGAAAAACTTTAGATTACACTAAGAGATGGGAATTTGGGGAAAATCAGTATGAGTCTTCAGATCTTAATGTTGTAAAAAGAAGCCCACTTTCTGTTATAAATGAATGCCCCATCAAGAGTAAATTACTATAAGAAAAGCAAAGTGTTGGTGAATGGTACACGACAAATAGTCCATTTTTTCAGATGTGCATGCAAGGGTCATTTTATATAAATTAAACATAGATGGAGGTAGGGTAGATATTATATTTTTAAGATTTTATTTGTCAGAGAGAGAGAGCACACACAAGCAAGGGAAGCAGCAGGCAGAGGGAGAAGCAGGCTCCCTGCTGAGCAAGAACCCTGATGTGGGACTCGATCCTAGGAACCTAGGGTCATGATCTGAGCTGAATGCAGACACTTAACCAACTGAGCCACCAAAGACTGCCGGTAGTGTAGATATTAATGTTCAAATGTCAGAAACTGACAAGAAACAGAAAAATGGGAAAGTCAGGCAGTAGAGGAAAGGATATGAACAAAAGAAACTAAACAAGATTCAAAACCATGCCTGGTATTGTAGCTAATCAGACTAGGAACTAGAGAAATAATTTGTGAACATTACCATGGCTGGATACCAGGGAGAGAAATTAGAAGAAGGAGATATTCGAGTGCAGGACATAAAAGGATAGAGCACCATCACAAGGCCTGGGAATCTTCCTAAAAGAGCTACTTTTGACCCAAAGATATGCCCAGAAAATGGTCCACCACATCTTTGATCTTTATGTGCTAGAAGGCAGAGAAATGCCACAAAGTGAGACAAGGAGAAGGTTATAAATATAGTTCTTTCCAGTGGCTAGAAAAGAGTAGTCTAAAAGTAAGTAGAGAAATGAAATTTATCTTTGAGTTTGATGAAGCAGGATTTTGTGATTGTTTTCAGGGTACCTTTAATTTGTGACACCAGGGAATTCTCGTGCTGAGATTTCTCATTCCATTGTTAATCAAGTAAATGCTGTGATAAAAACACAAATGTGGTAGACTGCCCGAGTCAAATCCAAGCTCTGCTATTAATTAGTTTTTTAAAGCAAGGTGGTTTAACCTCTCCTAACTCAGTTTCTTCATCTATCAATGAGACTATATGAAGGAGCCATCTCATGAGAGATATTGGGAAAATGAAATAAGTGAACTCACTTCAAGCCATTAGACCAGTATCCGGCTCATGGTAAGTTTTCAGTTTATTAATCCTTGACACACAACTCCACAAGGTAGCAGAGGATTAAAGAGCTGAACTTCAGCTCCATGCTTGGCACCTAAGGGAGGGCAAGACCTTGTCTCCTCACATGGTAGCAGGAAGGTAAAGAGCCTTCTGAGAGCAGCCCTAAGTTTGTTCTGGGTTGACCCATGAGCTATAAACTGGTTAGCTCAGTGGTTCATCATGCTAATATAGCACAGGCTCTGGTCTGAACTTAGGTGGTTTTTCCCTGTGGCCACAGACTCCAACCAATTTTTTAAGAGCTATGGCATACATAACTATATTTAGTCTAAGGGAATTGGACATTCAATAACCATACTACTTGAAGAACGATTCAGAAAGCCATCAGTCTCCAAGTATTAACTTGGGAAATGCAACTCACATCTTTATGCCCCCATCAGGCATGTAGCAAGCACCAGGAAAGACACTCTATGAACATAAGATCATTTAACTCTCATATCAACCTTATGGTACCATCAGCTCCATTTTACATTTTAATGTCTTTTCCAATTATAAGCATGAACACATGGTCATTGTAGTAAAACAGACACACCATCTATTCTGTAGCATTGTTTTGGTTAAAGCCAACACTCACAGGGAGGGGACTTTGCAAAGGTGTGGATACTTTTCCCACCTCTTTAGAAGGTGAGGTGCATTGGAGGTTACTACAAAACACACTATCATACCTTGTCTCTGGGTAGTTGGTTCGATTTCTCCAGAGAATCCAATCAACCCAGTAGGGGTCCATCCCAACCCAATCAGTTGTGGCCAGAGAAGGAAAGGGTCATAAGATACAAATATGGCCTCTGTAGCTATTCTTCTACCTGGTACTATATGGTAGAGAAAGGGACAGTTCTCAGACATGAGAGTACCACAGAGGAGATTGATTATATTAACACTCATGAGAGAATAATTAAGTGCTAAACTCTATGATTGTAAATATAATAAGAGTCCAAAAAAGAATGAGATCAATATGGTCCAAAATATTCAAAGAAACTTCATTTTGTTGTTCTTCTTTTTCTTGTTTTTTATGGAGGCTGTAACCTAGAATCATTAGTGGAATTTAGGCAGAACAAGGGAAGAAAGAGTTCCACACTCAATGTGGAACAATGACAGTGGAAAAGTAGAAATAAGCAGTGTCCATTAAGGAGATAATAAGAGACAAACTGGGAAAAGCCCTACTGAGCAAGTACCTAACATAATTCATGACAATTTTTGATAGATGCAGTACCCTCTCCTCCTTAAGTCCTCATTACATTAAATTGTAGATTCCAGGGTGCCTGGTTGGCTCAGTGGGTTAAAGCCTCTGCCTTCAGCTCAGGTCATGATCTGGGATCAAGGCCCGCATTGGGCTCTCTGCACAGCAGGGAGCCTGCTTCCTCCTCTCTCTCTGCCTGCCTCTCTGCCTACTTATGATCTCTCTCTCTCTCTGTCAAATAAATAAATAAAATCTTTTAAAAAAATTTGTAGATTATAGGAAGGTAAGAATTTTTATTGCTGGAGCTTAATTAGTTTCCTTGCTCACTGTTAGCTCTTTAAGGCCACCTGCATTCCTTATCAGGTAGCCTTCTCCATATTTAAACCAGTAATGGCACATTGACTCCTTCTCATATTTCAAATTCTCTAATTATCTTGCTGCCTCTCTTCTGCCTCCAGCCAAAGGAAGTTCTTCGCTTTTAAGGGTTCATATGACTCAAGTGAGCCCGTTCATATAATCCAGGAAAACCTCCCTGTCTTAATGTTCATAGCCTGAATATACCTACAAAATCCATTTGCTATGTAAAATAACATTCACAGATTTCAGAGGTTAAGGTGCAAGTATCTTTGGGGCTCAATTTGCTTACTGCAGCTCTGCTAAGTGACTTGCATTTCCATGCAAATGTTAGAATCAGCTTATCAATGTTTACCAAAAAAGTTTCTAATACAGTTGTTTACATACAAAAAGCTGTAGATATTTTAATGTATACAGCTGGAAAAATTTGCAGCCAATATAATGTTGACTGAGACTTCATATAACTTAGATCAATTTGGTGAATATTGACATCTTAATAATATTGAGTACTCCAATTCATGAACATAGTATATCTTTCCATTTATTTTGTTTTGCTTTGTTTTGTCTCTCTCTTCAATGTTTGTAAGGATATTTCAGGTCTTTTGATAGGTTTACTATCAAGTATTTGATTCCTCTGGGTGTTTTCATAAATGACACTTTTTTTTCCACTTTCTAAAATTTTGTTGGTAGACATCTTGTTGTTAGATATTTTTTATCACCAACACTTAGCACAGTACCTGGCAATACTAGGCACTCAATAAATAGTTGTTAAATGAATGAATGAATTGCCCTTTATCCGGACTCTTTTTATGGCCCTTGAAATTTAGTATCTTACAGTTGTTTGTGTATCAATCTTGGTTCCCTTTGAGACTATGAGCATTGTGGGCTAGGGCTGCATCTGATTCACCTCTCTACACCAAATTCCTAGTACAGTGTTTAACACATTGCAGAGCCTATTAAAATATCCTTAGGCATTATAAATTAGTGACATAAAATATCTACACTCATCATGAAGTATACTCTCAAACCATTCTGCCACCCAATTCTCATTGAGAGTTCCGTTGTACAAGATATTATTAATGGAGGATTCCAGGACCTATGAGGTTCATATATTCTTCTAATATCTGAAATCTAGACTCTAGACCCTCTAAATTATGCCGTTGGGTTAAGTCAGAAAGCTGTGTGCCTGGTTCACAAGCTTTATACTCCTTAGAGAGCTTATTTTTCTGAACTGTGTTTGGCATTAGGTCATTGACCTGTTTTGAAAAACATAATAGAAAACAGTGCTTTGAAATTTAGTTTGTGCTAATGAGATAATGTTGAGAACACTGTTCTCTGCATCATAAGGTATCTCTTTAATGAAGACCCACAGGAAAAATTCTCTCCATTCCCAGAACTGTGAATAACTGCATTTCCTCAGCAACTGTAACTTATGTATGTGATTAATTTTCCCATGTTATGTCAGCTACTAGGAAGATCACTACTAATTAAGGACCAAACCTTTGGGTTTAAGTATTAAGCATACCTTTAGAAGGCAAAGTAGAAAATGAAAGAGAACTCCACTAGGATGGAAACTCCATACATATGGCAGATGCTGTATTTGTCTGTTTAATTCAAGCCTGTATATGCAGTATCTATATACTATCTATATATCTATAATAACTATATATTAAATAAATGAATGTTACCATGGTACAGCACAGTACCCTGAAAAGAATGTACAATAAAGACTGCAATAATAAAGAAAAAAAGAGGGAAAGAAGACAAAAAGACCTCAATGTTTGTAAAATCAATCAATTAATTAGTTAATTATGAGAAATTTAAGGTGATTTTCCCCAGTGTTGAATTTTTAATGTATATTATTGTTTTTATTAAAAGAAATTGGAATATCCATTAAGGCAGAACTTGTGTATAGATGTGGGAAAATACAAAAAAGAGAATATAAATATGTACTATATAAATATATTTTTGTTTTTGCAAAACAAAATCTATAAGAATATCTGTATGTGTTTTCCCAAAGAAAATAGTCATAGGTGCCAAGTGAAAACTGGAATCTCTGAACACTATTCTACTTTCTGCATTATATTATCATGACCTTGACTAGAGACATCTCACAAAGGTGATGATGTTTCAATGAAATTTGGCAAGAAATTGATTTTTTTCTAATTTTGTTGCTAGTGGCAGTTTATATTGGCAAATGCATAGGTTGTCAATTTAACAATTGCTTATCTGAAACCATAATGATGTTCATAACCTCTGAACTATATTACTCCACACCTGGGCATTCAACTTAAGGAAATTGATCCAGTGAAGAATAAAAGTCCATGCCCAAGGATGTTCATCACTATCATAATGAACATATTTAACAGTCTAAGCCAAGAGGGAGTAAAATATAGAAATATATTCCTTTAAAAAGATAGATAGATAGATAGATAGATAGATAGATAGATAGATGATAGATAGATAGATAGATAGATAGATAGATAGATAGATCTTCCTTTTTAAACATTTGTTTCTTAGTTAGATGATATTTGAAACAGATCCTATAGCTCTTTCAGTCACTTTAAAGTATTAAAAACAGAAAACTGCCTTATTTGGGGGCATTAAAATATTTAATAAATCTGAATCAAAACTTTAATCTCATTTAATTTAAAACTATTGTTCTGATCTGAGCTTAGAAACCTAAAATAAAGATTGAGAGGCAGTGGTGGGCTGGGAGGAAGGGAAACCACTTTTTTCTATTTTTTGTTTTATTCCCTCATCAGTTCCCTGTTCGGGGTGGAGGCTAAGGAAGCGGTAAAGGGGATGAAAAGTCTTACTTGACTAATGTAAATCTGGGATCAGAGCTGTGTGTATTGGGGGGAATACCTCAATACTCTCAATACTAATCACCCTTTCTCTTTAGTCCCTTCTGGAGGGGACTCCCTACTCAGTGGCCTCCCACGACACTGTACCAGTTGAGCACACACTTTTGCTGTTGGGTTAGCATTTCAGCACAGGCAGACCACTAGGATAGGATGCTTCAAAATAAGCTTAGTGACTGTCCAAGAGCCACCCTTGTTCCAAACACCACTGAAAGTGCCCCTTGCTCTTGAGATCACCCTCTCAATGTTCTGACCTCAAGTGAAGCTATATAACTAGACTCTCACCTTTAGATATTTTTAGGTATGTCCCTAACACAGGACATGCCTCCAGAAGTTCTGTTGAGGGCCCCCTCACTTGGCTTAAGGTGTGGGGGGAGAAGAATGGGAAGAAAGAGCACTCCTTCAGCTCTCCACAGAGTCCCACCAGTAACATCATCACCAATTCCTCTGCCTTCCCATACATATAAAATAGAGGTGAGGGACGGACGAGCTATGCAGGCAGAGTTAGTTCTTTGGATCTCCCTTTAGGAAAAATCACATGGGTGATCTGGCTCCTTCTTTACATGCATAGGCACTTAACACCTTCATCTCAGCAGCAGCTCTGAAACAAAGAAAGCATTCTTTGACATCACTTCATTTGTTTATTTACTACTTTTTAAAATCAATGAAAATTTATTCAGGCAACTTCAACAACTTTCACAATGTTCTCAATACTATAACAGAAAATAGAGTTTGTAGCACAGAAAAATGGCCTTCACAGTTTTAAATGAGTATAGTTGTTCATGCAAAATGCTTATTATAGCTGGTGTTATGCTGGACTGGTTAATCAAGTCAAAATACAAATCTTGTACTACCTACAGTGTCCAATAAAATGGAAATACTTCATTCATAAACTTCTAATTTATAAAACAACACTACTTACAAAATACTACCCTAAGAATTCTAATTCTATCAATCTTCAATTTGAACAAATGTACAATCACTTAAACAACAGCTGTTAAACTAAATAAGAATTCAAAATCTGTTTAAGAAAGTGACAGAAACATTATTAACATGATTGTCCTGGTTTAGACAGAAAGAGGCTCTTTGGCAGGCTGATCCAGCCTTAGAGAACTCACACCTTGGCAGGAGTGGTAAAATGCAGCTGTTGGCAGGAGTCACAAGGAAACTTCTCTTTGGGTAGATGTTTCTCAGCCCTAGTAGAGGATGAAGGGTCAGGAAAATCCTCTGTGGGAAATAGTTTTGGGACTTTATACAGGTCACTTGGAGGAGACAAAGATAAAAGAGGTCCTTTTCTCCTAATATACTCCCATGGGTCCCTTCCCGGCATGGGACCTTCATCTGGATGGTGTGGTTGAAGGAAAAAGCCTGCACATGAGTGCAGGTGGTAAAGATGTATCAGATGACCTGAGTTACCAAAAGAATTTTCAAGAGGGGCCCATCAGTCCCTATTTTAAAGATGTGGACCTACTGCTTTGTCAAAAAAAGTCACATTTAAACTTATGAGTCTTACTGGTGCAGAAACATGACCAGTTTCTGAAGCAAAAGAGTAAACTCTTGCACATGGGGAGGCTGGACTAGCATATGGATGGCCTGATGGACACTAGATCATCCTGGGTTCTAGATTCCATGGACATGAATGACATCTAGTAACATCCAGTGATCAGGGCAACAGTGAACTTTGAATCCCTAAGCTCATCCTTACGTTATCAAGACAAGAGGTCTTGATAACATAATGACCCAGAGGAGTCCCCAGTTCTCTGGAGCCTCTGCCAAATGCTATACTTGTATCATTGAGGCCTTGAGGATCTGTTTCTAAAAGCTCAAATTTAACATCTTCCTTGGCTGATTTTGGTCTTTCACGTGCTTTTTTTTCCTAAGTCACAGAGGTTTCTTTGGCCAACTAAACCCCACCTGTCATTTAAGTCCTGTTATCAAGAGAAATGAGCAAGCTTTTCAAAGGACAAATAAGTCCTTCCATTTCATCTCCTAGAGCTCTGGCTTGTTTTTGGTTTTGCCCTCTTTGGTTCTTTGTTTTTGCTTTGGAGTCCAGCTCTGGGTGGCATGGCTCATGCCTTTGCCTGCTTTGTAGTTTTTCTCTTCAGTCGTTAAATCATTCTTCTCCCTCTATAGGATTATTTCCTGGATTATTTCTTAACATCACCTTGACATAGCTTGGTCTTTAAGATCATGCTGAAGCTTTGGAAACTCACTGCATTTTCTGATTCCAACAATGCATTTTTGTTTGTAGAGTTGCAATATAATCTGTTATTGACTGTTTTCTCTTCTCCAGGTGGTTAAAAATATGTATTTGGTGGGCTACTGGGGAGGCTCAGACAGTTGAGCATCTAAGTCTTGATTTCATCTGGGTCATAATCTCAGGGTCCTGGGATCAAGTTCCGTGTTGGACTCAAGCTTGAGGCAGAGTCTGCCTGTCCCTCTCCCTCTGCTCATCACCCCACTCGCACTTTCTCCCTCTCTCAATTAATAAATGAATAACAAATAAATAAATAAAATCTTTAAATATATTTGTATTATATATTATATGGTTATTTTCTACTTCAATGCTTCAAAGAAGCATTTAGCCTGGCAGCATTAACCAGTTTCCTCGAAGTTCACATTGACCGGTCATGGATCACCTGTGCTCTTTTCCAAGGACAAGAGCCAAAACTGCTATCTTCAGCAGCCATATAGCCAGAGTCTTGATTTGACGTTCCTTCTCATGTAGAACTTTTGCCACTCACGCTTTAGAGCAGTGGTTCAGAAAGCGTGATCTGTGGACCCCTAGAGGGTCCCCAAGACTCTTGTAGAGGGGCTATAAGGTCAAGGCTATTTTTACACTAATACTAAGACATTATTTCCTTTTTTTTGCAGGTGACATTTGCACTGATGATGTACAAACAATGATGGGTAAAATTGGTGACACTCTCACATGAATCAAGGTAGAGACACCAAACTATAATAGTAGTCATTGTATTCTTCATCACCTTGCAATTTAAGGTTAAAAAAAATTTTTTTAGGCCAGCTCCACTTAAGAATGGTCTTGATGAAGCAGAAACAAAACCTAAAAGTTTTACTAAAATGTGACCCTTTGAGACATATTGTACTAATATCTTGAACAAAATGGGAACAAAGCATAAAACACTTCAACTTCATGCTACAGTAGGATGATTATCTGGAGAGAAGGTATATGTGCAACTGATTGAGTTGCAAGCTGAACTAGCCACTTTTTTTTCACAGAACACTATTTTTACTTGAAAGAAAAAACTGACAAACTCTACAGACTTAGGTATTTGACAGACATTTCCTTGAAAATAAATAAAGTAAGCCTGTCACTGCCAGGAAAACAACTGACAATATTTTTTTTTCAATGATAAAACTCAAGTTTTCAAATGAATATTCCAATTTTAGGAAAAATTGTATCTGTTACATGAGCTTGACAGCTTCCCAATACTTAAAAAGACTTTTCTAATTAAATCAGTGGTGTTATTAACAAGTATAATATTTTGATATTTTATAATGAAATGTCAACATTTGGAAAATTCAAATAAGTCAGTGAACCAATATATTTCAAATGGCCAATACACAATGTCACAAGATCATGCATAGGTAAAAAATTTCTATTCAAAGTGCAAGAGAGACCATTAATTTGAATGTAACAGAGCATGAAAATTTCTAGTTCCATCTGACAACTATACTTTCATAAATAATTGTCAAGTTTTAGTATAGTAACAAAGAAGAATATCTACAATTATCTAAAAAGGTCATTAACATACTCCTCCTTTTTCCAGCCAAGTATTTGTTAATATTTAATTATTCCTGTTTATTAATTAATCCTGTTAATACAGGATTTTCTTCATATACTTGAGGTATGGCAACATATTAAATGCAAAAACAGTAATAATCCAGCAATCCTCCATTAACCCAGACTTTTTTAAAAAATTGTAAATATGTAGGATAACATCAATCCTCTCATTATTTTTTGGAAAATTTTGTCAATTTTTCTTCAAAAGGTGTGATTACTTTTTAAAATGTAAGATGTTTCTGATAATAAATACATAAATCACAAATAATTGTATAGCTAATTATAGAAAACACAATAACATATAAATACTATCCTTAAGTAGTCCCCATCATAATTCCTGATATAGAAAATATCAATAAATATAAAAGCCATGTAAGCAAAAGCCCTTTGGGGTCCTCAGTAATTTTTAAGAATGAAAAGAGTCCCAACACCAAAAAGTTTGAGAACTTTGCTTTAGAATCCTCAATCATTTATTTCTATTCATTGAGTTGAGTTTTGGTTTTTGTTTTTCTTTTAGGATTTTATTTATTTGAATGAGAGACAGTGAACACATACAAGCTGGGGAGAACGGAAGGCAGAGGGAGTGGGAAAAGCAGACCCCCTGAGCAGAGACCCCAATTTGGGACTCGATTCCAGGACCTTGGGATCATGACCTGCACTGAAGGCAGACGCTTAACCAACTGAGCCACCCAGGTGCCCCACTGAGTTGAGTTTCTTACTCTTTCCATCATTTTGATCCTTCTGAAAGTAGTCTTTGCACATCTAACAGAACTTTACAACTGTCTTGGCCCCAGCCACTTGGTATTAAAAGGCTTCTGATCCATCTGCTAGGGACTCAGCATCCTTGTTTTTTGTTTTTGTTTTTTTAAAGATTTTATTTATTTATTTATTTATTTATTTATTTATTTATTTATTTATTTATTTATTTGACAGAGAGAGACACAGCTAGAGAGGGAACACAAGTACGGGGTGTGGGAGAGGAAGAAGCAGGCTTCCTGCTAGGAAGGGGCTTGATCCTGGGACTCCAAGATCATGACCTGAGCAGAAGGCAGGCGCTTAACAACTGAGCCACCCAGGCGCCGTAGGACTGACCATCCTTGTGACGTGACCCTCACCCCTCTCATCCCGGATATTTTGATTTTACTCTTTTACTGGCAAGTCTACTTTTACCTCAAGAAGGAACATTTTCCATTTTTTATTATTTTCCTCCAGGCTTAGCATTTTTGATAACTTGGTCTCAAGGCTGGCCTCCTTCCAATAAGGTGTTTCATATTTTCTCTTAATATTCCTGAACTCAGAAATTTTACTTTTTCTTAAAAGTTATACCAAGTTCTTTCTCCCTACAAGTTGTATCCACAGAAAGCCCATACCACCACCTCCCACATAGTGGATAACACCACCAAAGACTGGGCCAAACTTATACCTTCAAGAAGGGCCCTCAGACCTGCATAGACTTTCCAAAATGGCCTGGGTTGAAAAGCTTTGGAGCCAACAGCAGGCCCAGTATGGCTCCAATGGCTGCCACGGGATAGCCCCAAATTGTCAGGGCCCTAGTGGCTCAGACTCCCAGGGACACCAGAGAATGTTCCACTTAGAACATAAATCAGTGGAAGGAATCAAGGAAAAACAAAATGACAAAAAGTTTCCCACATTTTCTACATCATGGTACATCAATAAAGCATCATTACTGGGGGGCATGGGGTGTTCTTCATGGCTGAGGGTAAAGGTCCAACCTGGCAACTGGGATATCTGAATATTCATATCGTTCCACAAGTGTGACCCCTTCCAGGATTGCTCTTCTGTACAGGGCTCCTCTGCTCACGTCATGAGCCAAAACTCCTCTCGTTGCTCTAGAAGCACGAGCCACCTGCAGAAGTCCCAGAGATTTTAATCAGTCTGGGACTATGCATATGCACATGTATGAGTTAGGAATACAAAGAGACTTACAGGACTTTGCAATAACCTACATAATAGCAGATTTGTCTGTTTCTTCTTTTTGTGTTACCGAATTTGCTTCCAGGTTTTTGGGTGTTCTTTCATTAGCTACATACACTTTTAGGGGACTGTTTTGTCTTACTGATCAACTGACATTTTTATCATCATTATGAAGTTTTCCTCTTTATTTTTGATAGTATTCCTCTAATGTGGTCTATTTTTCTCTCGTAATAAAACCAGACCAACTTTCTTATGCTTACTGTTTACATAGTATGTCTGTGCCAACCATCAACCTTTTTTTTAATAAAGTTTGCCTCATATAAACAGCATATAATTGGATCTTGCTTCCTTTTATAATCTGAGATTCTTTGCCTCTATGTAGAACATTTAGTTCATTTACATTCAATGTCATTATTGCTATGGTAGAATTTAAGGTAGCTTCCTTATATTTTTTCTTACGTCTTTCATCTCTTTTTTCCTCTGCCTAATTTCTTACCTTTTGGGTTAATCAAGTTTTGTTGTTATTGTTTTTTCTAGTATTCCATGTTATCCCTTCTTTTTAAAAAAAATATATAATTCGTGTTACTTTTTAGTGATTAATCTAAAAATTTAAATGTGAATCTTCAGTTATCACAGTAAAATAATGTCAACCTATCTCTGGAAGAATTCAGGAAACTTACAACCATCTAGTTGTGTTTAGCACCCTTCCTGTCCTTTGTGAACTTGGCCCATGAGTTACTTCTATATTCTATACATATTACAGTCCCACAATACATTTTTTTGTTTTTTAAACAGTCAATAATCTTTAACAGACTATATATATGGTATGGATATATGTATATTATGTACATTAGTCCTGGCAAAATATCTGCCATTATTCTATAAGTACTGTATCTTGTTCTTTGGGCTAATTTTACAATTTTTGTCTTTCCCTTTGTTTTTCAGAAGTTGACTGTGTTTGCCTATGCTTTCTTTTGAATTTATCCTGCTTGGGGTTCATCAAGATCCTTGGACCTGGGAGTTGTTCTGTTTCATCAGTTTGGGGACCATATGGCCATTACCTCTTTAAATATTTCTTCTGCCCATTCGCTGTCTCCTCTCTTTCTAGGAATCCTTCTGTACTTATTAGAACATTTGATAGTGTCCCTAAGGTCTCAGATGTTCTTTGTGGTTTTTCATCCTTAGTTCCTCTTTGTTTCTAGCTTGTATAATCTCTGCTAACCTTTCTTCACATTTACTGATCCTTTCCAGTTATTAAAAGCAATTCTGATAGATATTTTTTGGTTCTACCATTCCCATTTGGTTCCTTTTAACATTTTGCTTAGTGTCTTGTTGTTGTTGTTGTTTGTTTTTTGTATTTGCTGAAACTGTACTTGTTTACACATGTTACCTACCTTTTCCACTAGATTCTTGAACATATTTATAATAGCTATTTATAAGTCTGTATCTGCTCATGCCAACCTCTTTTGGGCTTGCTGAGGAGTTCTATTTGCCCATACATAATTTCCTTATTTTGTTATTAAAAATTGCAAATTATTTAAATGCCCAAAGAAGAAAAGAATGGTTATGAGAGTTATGGGAAAACCAATACAGGACTTGTATGTATTGATTTATAAAATAGTTCTGAGGAAAAGGCAAGTGCTTAACCTATCATTGTTCAATTTTGGAAAATAGGACATTAAGTTTTATCTAATGAAAATGATGTAGAAATCTTTATATACATATGGACAAATACTAGAAGGAACCCCCTAAAAAATAAAATATTTGAGCCGCTGACGTGGCAAGATCATGAGCAGCTCTGTCTTAATTTTTGGTTGGGATTTCCATTAATAATGCCAATCCTATGGAGTATGTAATAAAGTACAAACTTCAAACACATCACAAATAACAAGAACAATTTCTTTGTCTACAGACGATAACCCAGAGCAGAAAGGAGCCAGCTGGCCTCTTCTCCCCTAAGGCCCAAACAAAAAGAAACTACTTTAAAAAAACAGCAAGAGAACTGTTAGGAGCAGGAAAGAAAGGACCTTTGGCCTGCTGAGGTTGTGAAATGAAGGCTAAAATGAGAGAGTTGGAAAAGAGGAATCGACTGGGAAAAAAACAGATGCACAACAGTCCAGCCCTGCCCCTAGGTTCTTCATTAATTGATAATGATGCCATCAGATTGTCATCTCTTCATTTTCATCACTGTTATTGTGAACTAGAACTGGTTACCAAGAGAAGCTGTGGAATTTCTCCCTGAAGGCCATTTAAAATAAGATATAGGGGCACCTGGGTTGCTCAGTTGGTTAAGCGACTGCCTTTGGCTCAGGTCATGATCCTGGAGACCCGGGATTGAGCCCCACATTGGGCTCCCTGCTCGGCGGGAAGCCTGCTTCTCCCTCTCTCAATCCCCTCTCTCACTTGTGTTCCCTCTCTTGCTGTGTTTCTCTCTGTCAAATAAATAAATAAAATCTTTTAATAATAAAATAAAATAAATCAGATATAGATAGCCATATGTCTAAAAGACATCAGATCCCATCATGCCTGGCTGCAGGGGATTGAACTAGATGACCCCTGAAGGCCCTTTTAAACCCTATGACTTGGGATTCCCGTGCTAACAATTTATATTAGGGAAGCCTGATTATCCAATGTTTTCCTCATCCTTCTTATGTGCTGTCTGCTGACATGTTTTTCAGACTGGAAAAAGAAATTTCTTCCTGCAAGGAGTAGGCTCCATTCTCTCCCTGACAAGAGGCTGAAATTTTAGTACTGCAAATATCACTGGGGAATATGTCCCAGCTGCAGCAGACCATTTCTTCTCTTACTGCCAGGTGTCACTGAGCCTGGAGAGAAGTCATGTAGCAAGAAAGAGTGAAGGCTGGGGGTTATAGAGGAAGAAATGGCAGCCTAAGAAACTGGGTAGGTGGGCCTGGCAGGAAGGTGGGGGTGCAGGTGGGGGGCAGGGGAATTCATAGAAAGTCAGCGACACAAAGCAAGTGTTGGGATTAAAAAGTAAAAAGTCTACTAAACTGAAGTTGTGTGTGTGCATGTGTGTGCGCGTGCGTGTGTGTGTACGTGTGTGTGTGTGTGTGTGTGTGTGTGTGTGTGTTTAAAGGGCCTTAGGACACATAATTATACACCACTGAACAAAAGCTATTATTTGACCACGGCCACCAAAAATATGAAAGACGCCAGACCAAATGCTTCATGAGACATGATCACCAGCAGTCCAAAATGGCGGACACTATCAGGCAAGATTTGTACACACTGATTGGGAATGAAAAATGAGTTACCTACAAAAAATAACCAGATAAACTTGTATTTTGCCCCCAAATTTCTCACCTCTAATTTGTCAGTGATTATATCCAGGGGTTCTCTTTTGAGGTTGGCCTTTCGTCAAAGGAGGGGGCCTTTGGAATGTGATTTTGCACCCAGAGAAGGGACCAGGGCAGGAATAATTGAAAGCCCAGTTTCAGATCAGCATTAACAATTTATGGAGCCCATCTCCAGTTCCACCTAAGGCAGTGGGAAGGACACCTGATGTGCAGGCGAGGGCTTGTTCAATGTGTCTCCTAATCTGCTTTGAAATGCACAGTGGATTGGGGCCAACTCTAGGTCAATACCCCCTTCTCCTTTGGTGAAGGGAGGCTGTTCCCAGGGCAAAGGAAGTGAAAAGGCAGATCTGACTGCAAACCCACCTCAGTGACCAGCCAGCTGCTGTAAGGTCTTTTGAAATGCAAACCTATGGATCTGAGAGGTTGGAAACTTGTTTTCCATTCAGGGCACTGGCTCATAGAGGAGGAAAAAAATAATCACCAAAAAATAATTTAGGTTGAGTAGTTTACAAAGTGAAATGGATCAAAGGTTAAACTCACACAATTTGAATATTGGAAATAGGAAATTTTATTTTTTTAATATTTTATTTATTTATTTGAGAGAGCATACTAGAGAGGGAGAGAGCAAGAGGGAGAAGCAGGTGTCCTGCTGAGCAGGGAGCCCAACCTGGGATTGGAACCCAGGATCCTAGGATCATTACCTGAGCCCAAGGCAGACACTTAACTGACTGAGCCACCCAGGCACCCCCAGCATAGGGAATTTTAACATTATTCATTAAGTATACCCAAGTTGGGAGATTGCATTTTAATTTCAGATGAGCAAGAGGGACGGACTGCGCTGGCTCCTTCCATGCCACCAAAACTTTCGCAGGTAAAGCATGCATTGAGCATGTGTGCATGTGTCCCTCCTTGCAACACTCTCCGGCTTCTGCTATGCCAGGCCCTCCTCGTTTTCCTCCCACCTCCTGCCATCCAACTCCTCAGGGTTATTTGCCAGGTCTTCCTCCTTATCTTACACTTGGCTGCTGGTTCCTCCAGGTGCAGGCTGGGCCTGCTTTCATTCCCTCACTCACTGTGCTCTCTGCCCGAATCACCTTGCCCACACCCTGGTGCCTCCTGGTCTGTAAGCACCTGACCACATGCTCCATCGCCACCCAGACCTTCCTGCAGAGCTCCAGGCCTGTAAGTCCCACTGCATGCACAGAGCCCCTTGGTCCTCTCCCACGCACTTTCAACTCAGTATGTTCTCAGAGAGTGCGGAGCCATCTGCTCAGTTCCCAAAATCCAGACACTAGGAGTCGGTCTTGAAACCTCCCTCCCCCTCACCCTGCAACCAATCCATCTTCAGACCCTAAATCTCTCTT
>PITA01029519.1:0-17786 GCA_004023965.1 Spilogale gracilis | reverse complement strand
GCGCCAGGATTTCCCTGACAGTGTAAAATGATCATTTAGGGGGGAAAATGAGCCAAAGGAGAAAAATCATTGAACCTCCCATGTCTTTCCTTTACTTTAATGTGTTCTATGTCACAATATGTAGGAAGTGACAGTTTAGGATGTGACCTTGAGCTAGTTCCCTGTCTAAATCTCAGTTCCCTCATCTGTTAAAGTGGGAATAATCCCACTTATTTTATTGCATCTCTCTACAGATTAAATAAGAATAATTACGGTATCTGCCACACAGATACATAACACTCAGAAACAAAAAAACAAATATACTTGCAAAAGACATTACATATTTCTCAGTATTTAGTAAAAGGATGAAAATCCAGTGCCTTCCCCTCAGAAGCCCGGAGGAGAACAGTGGTCATCAAATTCATGCAGCCCCCATAATAATGCGAAGCTTCAACTTCATGCGGGTATGCCTCAAGCGTACCTGGGGGGCCTCAGAGGACTAGAGAACTGCAGGACACCTTCTTCTAGATGAAAACTATCAACCAATTAAGGCTGGTCCTTGGGAGAAGAGATGGGTCAGGGCTGGCTCTGTGATCTGATTTTACTGTGTGTTCCTCCCTGAAAATAAGCCCTAGGGGCCCTCTTGGGTTCTACCTCACCAGCTTTCCTCAGAGGCATTGGCAGGGTCTCCCTAGCCCACCCGGAATCCCAAAAGTCGCAATGGGACCCCAAGAGAAATTTGGCTCTTTCAGGAAGAACCACGGAGATCCCACGGAGATGGCGAGCAGGAGCCTGTGGTCACCCAAACTGGGCCACATCTCGGCCTAGGCGGGAGACACCGGGTGGTTAGCCCTTGCCTGGAGGGCTGACTGGGGGGACCCAAGATGTGTTTCAGCTTTCTGCCCCCCACCCTCCAACTCACACAGGCCATAAATGAGAAAGCAACCCTGCTATTGTTAATATATGCAAATGTACAAGTATTGATCTTTCAAAGCTTGAGTCTTGACAGGATAATGAAAGACATTCTGCAATGAAAAGGCAAAGGGTCAGCTAGCCCGGGGAAATGCCCAGCACTGCTTTGGTCAGTTATGTTTCTTGCTATTTATCGTCTCGTAAATCTGTACCCTAGCCTCTCTGGGCCTCAGCCTGCTCATGAACGAGATGACTCGTAGGTACTCTGAGGTTGTGCTTCGCTGGGACCAGATGGCCGGTGTAGGTTAGTCGAGGGACTGCTCAAATGCCACTGCCTCGGAGAGGCCTTCCTGGCTCACACATCCCCTTGAACACAGCTTGGTCTTCTTGGGACTCAGCACAGCAGCAGTCTTGCCTTCAGTTTATCCCCCACCGTGTTCCAGGGGCCCCATGTGGGCAGCATGGAGGATGAGGCTGTCTAGTCCACTGCTCTGTCCGGCACGCCCAGAGAAGACTCAGCGCATGACGATCATTCAACCCATATGGGAAGACGAATGACCCCTCCACAGCCTTTTCTATCTGCAAAAATCACCCTCCTGACTCTGGTCACCACCAGGCACCAGCTGGCCAAGTGCTGCTTTGCATCAGACACATCTGTGGTCTTCATAAGCCTCCAGTGGCCAGCAAAGCATCTGGCTGACACAAGTCTACTTTCGCAGGATGGCGGGCACCTTGCAGACCAGGACCCAGGCCCCGTCGGAGGCTATGGCCCCTGGTCAAACGCGGAGGTGTACTTTCACTTCCCCATCAGATCCTCCCCTGTGGCCACTCCTGGCGGCGACTACCACACTGACCACTGGAACTGATGGAAGGCTCCCAAGTGCATAGCCATGGAGGTCAGATGCCTGCCCTGAACCACGTACTCCACTGTTAGGAAGACAGCATTCCACTTCTGCTCCCATGAGCACAGTGCCTCTACCTCCCTGCAAAACAGCAGCCCCAGAAGGCCCGACTCTAGAAGCCTCCCCAGGCTCACAGACCACACCTAAAAGGGCAGATACACCAGCCCTCTTCACCAAGACACACAAAGGCATATCCACAACCGAGCCGCCAACGGGGGCCAGAAGCAGAACCACTCATTACGGCGGCAGGCCAAGCTCTGCAGACAGACACAGTTGGGGGGGGGGTGCTGCACCAGACTGCATGCCTGCCCACCTTCCCTAGGCCACACCCGGGGTGCATCCGAATCTCGACGGGGAAAGGGAGACATGCAGAAGTGGCAGGAGCACCCTGGGGGGACTGGGAGCGCCAGTTCCTGGCCGTCCATATGGAACAGGCCCCGGTGCCAGAAGAGACAGATCCTTCCCACAGGCAGCCAGGCGGGAGGCTGGAGACACATGACGTCATCGCCCAGCCTTGCCGAGGCACCCAGCTGCAGGGGGGGCTGTGCCTGGCCCTGCAAACCCTCAACAGCGCCCTCCGGCAAGGGGGGTGTGGAAACACTGACCTGACCCCACGGACAGCCGAGCCAGCCCGCCAAGCCCAGGGAGGTGCTTCGGGAATGAGCTCAGGGGGGAGCACAGCCGTGAGTCCTGGGGACCTCCACCTCTTGACGTCACCTGGGAGGGGCACCCTTTCTGCCAGGGAGTGGAGGAAGGCTTCCTGGAGACCTCTCAGGTGCTGTCTGAATCAAAGAGGACCAAGAGGGGTAGGCCCAGAGTTTTGAGAGGCAGGAGGGTCTGCAGGCAGAGAGCCCATCCCCCCTAACTTCGCAGGGAGAGGATAGAGGGACGCCCTGGGGCACCGGCTGTCTGCCCCAACAGCTCCAGCTGCCCCACCGGCCCCTTCCTGGCTGCAAGGAGCAGCTCCAAGGGAGGCCTCCTTCTGGGGCAGGCAAAGACAGCTCTCCCCAAAACTGCTCCCACCACACACAGGCTCAGACACTGAGCAAGGGCCTTCTTCAGGCGGGCCGACCCCTCCCCAACCCTGCTCCAACAGCTCCTTCAAGCCTGGGCTGGTTAGAATCTCCTAGCCTCCGGGGTTAGGACCCACACCTGGTATAAACATAAACATCTCTTTCAGTCCCGACCACAGTCCCGTGGAGGTAAAGCAGGTATTACTGTCAGTCACCCTTCTCCAGACCAGGCGGCCGAGGCCCGCGGAAAACCTGCTGGGCGTCCTCCCACAGCGGGGCACAGAGCCCAGGTACTGCCCGCTACACCTGCCTGCTGGGCTCTGGGGTCCCCTCCTTCTTACAAAATGCCCCCTGGCCTCTCAGTGCCCTGGGGATGGAGGAAGGGCCCCCTCTGGACTTGCTCAAGAGATCCCATGGAGCACTGCAGCAGCAGCCCCTTGAGAGACGGGTCCGGGCACAAGAGCCGGGCTGCGGGTGCGTGGGGAGGCCAGGCCCAGGAGCAGAGCCAGGCACCCACTGGAATTCCACACCCTTCTTCTCCCTTTTCCTTCTTCCACTTTCCTCTTCTTTGACATCCACTCAGTGTACTTCCTCCGACCTGCTGCGAAGTTCTGCACCCTGCTTCCGTGTGGCCGTTTCCGACCGTGCTTTACGGCCCCCTAAAGAGCAGGCTAAAAATACCCGGACTGGGCACCACCCTGGGAAGCAGACTCTGTAGCTGGGGAGAGCCTGGGAATTTCTTACCAGGCTCCCCTGGCGGCTCTGATATACAGCCGGGGTCCGAGCTGCGTACCCTCCTTCCCCGGCCTGCGCTCTGTCTCCCCAAGCCCTCCACAGTGACCCTGTTTCCTCCGTCTGTAACCCACTCCTCACTCAGAACCCAGGAACTGGCTTCAGCGCTTTCAAGCTGCTACCCGGCTTCTTAAGCAGCAGTCAGGGAGCTCACCGCATCCTTCTGCAGGCCGAACACACTGGCCGTGTCAGCGAAGATGGGCCCCCTGCACCCTCCCTCCCTTCACAGCCACACCGTTCGGGCCTGCTGGTGAGGCCAGCAGCTACGGAGAAAGTTACATAACAGGGATGAGCGCCTCCCTGGGATACATGTCCCTGAAGGAATCTGCAAGAAATCCCTTTAAATTTACTATCACAGGTTCTTGTCTCAACCCCACCAAGCCCCTACACACACACACACACACACTCTCCCTCTCTCTCTCATGACTTCTGAGGGAGGTAGCAGGATCCTGGGATCGAGACCTTCGGGACACTTCTGATTGCAGAATCCCAGCACCACGCCCTGTTCTCCCAGCCTGCAGCAGACCCTGCCTTATCCCTTATTCCCAGCCTGAGGATGAGGAGAAAGCCTCCTCTCCCCACCCTGACCAGCCTCAGTCTGCTGCTCACGGAATCCTTTCACCTCAGGCACTCAGGAGGCTCACAAGACATCCCCAGAAGGCACAGGGGTTTGCCTTCAGGACCATCAGGGACAGCCTGAGCGGGCTTCAGTGCGGTCTGTGCAGAGCCCGAACGGGCAGCAGCGACTGACACACTGACACACGGCAGGGGACTCTCCCCTCGTGGGGGGTCTCCAGGAGAATGCTGTGTTTCCCCTGCTTGTCAAAGAAGGGTTAAGAATGGTCTCCACCGCTGGCACTTCACACAGCAGAGCTGGGGAGTTCTGAGCAAGGACAGCACGCCAGGTAAAGGATGGGCAGGTCTTACACAGCATGGACCTTCATGACCAAATTAAAAATAAAATAAGCCATAGATTAGAGCAGTAGTGTCCTAAGTGGATCGGCCAACACAATCCACTGACCTGCAGGAAGAAAATACTGGGACGTTTAAATATCTTCTGAGGTTTAGTCTCTTTTTGGTGTTATGTTTATAACGTACATACCTACACACGGTGTATATGAACGTGAACCAACAGGCAGACGAACTAGGACTGGGGTTCAGATTCTTTATACTAAGGCTGTAAAAACCAGAAACATCTGAGGACCACGGGGCACTAAGAAAGTGTGAATCACCGACCCAGGGGCAGACGCTCAGTCATCCTGGGGACAGCTGGGACCGTGGAGGGTAACAAACCAGCACTGTTTCCGGTGCTTTGTTTCAGGGGCTGGCGCTTGGCCTTCCAGACAGAGGGTGATGACAATGACAAGAACTTGCAAAGGCAGCCCAGTCTCTTCATCCAACCAGTATTTCTAGAATGCCCGCCATGTGCCGAGGCAGTGCTGTGTACCCGTTTCGTACCCCAAACGGGGCCTTTCGATCATGCAGCTACACAGGAAGACAGAAATGCTCATGAAAACACTCACATTCGAGAATGTATAATTACCAACTGAAGCACTGTGAAGGAAATTTCTGTAAGAGTTTCATAACAAAAGAACCAGACCCAGAGCCGAGAAGGATGGAGGGTGAGGGCGCTGGTAGAGACAATGAGATGCTAAGTCGGTGACAGTGGTGGCAGTTGGGCCTGGAGGAGCTTTGCAGGAAGAAAGGCCAGCAGCACCGTGGGAAGGCGGCGAGAAGAGCCGAGAGTGCGCCGTGGCCAGCCCACGCACGACCTCAGTAGGGTCCCGTAAGTCTCTTGGAGCATCTCCTGAGAACACTATGCGTCTGGAGCACGGCGGTACGACTGCACCAGTGTTTGGTGAGAGCAAAGTGGGCTGAAGCCTGCATGTAGCTCAAGGGGACTGCTGTTGCGGGGGTCACGGGGGTGGGGGGCAGGCAGGAGAGGCCAGTATTCGGAACGGACAGAACTCGTGGTCAACAGAAGATCATGAGCGTATCTGCAGGAGGACGTAGGTGACCAAAGCCAGCGGATCTTTCTGGACCCCCAGATGGAGACGTCGGGTGGGTCCTGAGCTGGGCCAGGATTTCGGGGCCGGGGGGCCCACATCAGATCGCAGAGAGGGCACAGTCCCTTCTGCTGTCAGTGCGGGAGAACACACACTGAGAGGGCCCGAGGCCCAGGCCTGCCTGGGCACAACACTTCATGGCGACACAGAGGAGGGACCCATAAAGGACCCAAGAAACAAGGAGCGGCCAGAGCTATAAGTACTGGAGAAAGGGACAGCAAGAGGAAACAGCTCTCAGGAAGGTCAAGGGCGCAGACACTGCTGAGGAATCACGTAAGAGAAAACCATGAGGCTGTCTTTCTGGAGCTGTTTAGGAAACCAACCAGAGGGGGAGGGCTGAGGTGTGAGGGAAGTGAGGGCACAGAGAAGGTGGTTCTAGACAATTCAGGAAGCCGGACTAGAAAAGGGGAGAGCTAGGCAGCAGCTACGGTGACAAAGAAGAATGAAGTCAGGTTTTCTGTATGCTTTGAGATGGGAGAAACATCTCAAGCTTGGAAGGGACCAAAGGAGCAGAGTGGCTCAGAGGCGCAGGCGGCAGAAGGGAACTGAGCGGCGGGAGCAGACCAGACCCCCAGGGCGCGGGCATCGGGGCTGGGCATGGGTTCTGTTGAGGCATTTCAGAAGCCAGGTGTGGATCTTCTGTGAGAGGGGAGGTGGCGGCAGGGTCGGAGGGCAGGGAGAAGGGGTCCAGCGCAGCTGCCACGGGCAGTGAGGAAAGGCACAATCGGGCGAGGGTGGGCAGTGACCTTATCCTGTTTAGCAGCTGCCGGGGGTCCAGGGCTGGAGACGCTAGCGCTATACTCACGTCTAGGAACAACACACTTACTACTCAGCTGCTTGTGGGGAAAAGACTTCTGCCAAGTTAGAATTTCTAGCTTCTTAACTCTCTTCTCACTGAAGCAAATCTGACTTTTCAATATAATGTGTCCATTGTTGATGTGTGCATGTGTGTTTTAAGTGAATGGCGACGACGGTGCTCCAGCGGAACCGACCATAATGCCAGGAACGGGTAAGGTTTACTGAGCGCTTACTGGGCGGGAGGTACTAGCTCACTTTTACAGAGAGACAAGATGCACAGCGGCTGGAAGTGGGGGAGACGGGAGGCACCACCCAGGTATCCTGGGTGGAAGCAGGAGCCAGAGGCACTCTCCTCTCTCCCCAACAGTGTCTCCTCTGCGCTGGGAAACGCAAGCTGGAGGGCAACCTGCGGTGTGTGCCGAGAAGGGGGGGCAGATTTGGCTGGGGGCCCCCTGGCATAACCAGGAACCTTGGAAGGCATCCACTGGGGGTGGGAAAAAGCTAGAACCACACCAAAGAGGTGCTGTTTGAGAACATGGGGACCCAGGAACGAGCTGGCTTAAAAGCAGGAGAAATCGCTATTGAGCCTAGGTGGAGGGATTTCACGAAGCTACAAACGGCCTTCTCTGACTCTCCCAAATCAAGCCACAAAATGTTTGAGTGTGAAGGAAGCTTAATATTCATCTTTTAATGTCTCTCAAATAATCACAAGCAATATAATCAATTTGTGGGTCGACGCCAGTACACATTTTTTGTTGTTGTTAATGAACAAAAGTGTTTTCCATGGAGTTAAGGAAGCATCTTGTCACTGTTTCATGTAACCTATAAGAATATACACACTGGGTAGTGGTGTGAATCATTCTTATGTTAGGATCAAGAAGTTTGAAAACTACCCATCTAATTCAATACTTCCATTTTTAGAGCGGCGGAAACAGAGGCCCCGAGAAGCCAGCAGCTTGTCCAAGTTAGTTAACAGTAAAACTGAGAACAGCATACAAGTCTCTAATAGTCCTCTGCTAATTTCCTCCCCAAACCGGAATCTCCAAACACAAACATCTCTGGGAAAGACAGCCTTGACTTTAATCCACATCAGGGTAAGTGATAGTAGAGAAGTATGCTGATCTTTTAGATCTGCTGCCTAGAGCAAGTTCCGGTAAAGAAGATAGATGAGCGCACCAGGGCAGATGTAGGGCTGAAACAGTATAAATCCGGGTGGAAACATGGGGGTTGCAGGGTGTGGCTCAGTGGGCACAAGATAGGGTCTGGTGTGGCAGAACAAAGATATTGTATCTTGTTTACAGACTTTGTATTGACAACTATCACGGGGACAACTGGTTCTATAGGAGGAGGCTATTTCCATGTCCCGGCAGGTGGCCCAGGGTCATGGGGGCTTTGCTCATCTCATTTCTGAGTTTTATTAAATGGCAAGTTCTGAATAACAGATGCCTTTGCAATTCTCCATCCCTGCCAGACTCCATCTCTTTAATGAAAACATCATTGTTGGGTATTTATCATCTGTACAACTGTATTTCAAGGTAACGTAAGATTGTAAGATTCCAAGTCAGTCCCTGCTTCTCTGTATTTGTGGGAAGAAGGTAGTGGTGATGGGGGACTGATGGTGCGTACTTCCTAGGAGACCAGACAACTAGCAAGAGCATGGGGTGAGCAGGACAAAATGGGTGGGGAGGCACAGCAGCACCCATGTGAAGGGAGTGGCCCCCTGTGGACACCAGAGTAATGAGCCGCCTCTTCATGTCATAATTCAGGCCACTTGACCGGGGCTCATCGCCCCTCAGCAACAAGCTACACCAAGGGAGAGCGGGCACTAGAGTGGTGGGACGTCTGAGGGGCATCCTATATATAAAAGACCCACAAAGGGCAACCCACAGCCTCAAGTGTCTTATTTCAATGTGGTATCATTAATTTGGACTGAAACTCTGGGATGACCAGTCCCCAAAGCTCAGGTAGGTGCCTGTATTACAAATACAAAGGATCTGTGAAGTCTAGAGAAGTCACCTTGAAGGGCTGGGTGGGCTCCGTGCAGCCAAGACAGGGAATTGGGTCTGAGTCCCGCTGGCCTTAAAGTACAGGCCCAATTTATGGGAACTAGGATTCTTCCCCTTGGATTTATCTCCTCCTCCGCCCTGGTCTGGTCAATCTTGTTCCCTCTGCTCTTCAGCTCAAGCACGAGAAGTTAGAGGTAGAAAGAAGGGCTGTGAAACTCAAAGCCACTTTGTTGCCGGTCTGTTCCCCAGGAAACACGCACGATGGGGGAGCGGCAGGGCAGAACCGTAGGATTATCTGCGGCTTTCAATGATCTGTGTTGTGAGGGTCTGATGTCAGCCATGGAGGACACAGCTGCTGCACCTTCCGCAGGCCCCAGAGCCTTAAGAAGACATGTGAAAGTTAAGAGTAACCATTTAACTACAAGATATGCAAAAATCAGGGTGCCTGGGTGGCTTAGTTTTTATGTGTTGGCCTTCGGCTCAGGTCATGATCCCAGGGTCCTGGGATCAAGGCCAGCATGGAGACCTGCATCCCGCTACCTGCTCAGCGAGAAACCTGCTTCTCCCTCTCCCACTCCCCCTGCTCATGTTCCCTCTCTCATTGGCTCTCTCTCTAATAAATAAATAAAATCTTAAAAAAAAAAAAAAGATATGCAAAAGCCTTTTGAAACTCGGAGAATGCAAGCTGAGGAGTTTTAATTGGCTGCACAGAAGAACTTCTACATAGAATGGGTGCTATTTCTACTAGACATCGACTAGTTAAAGGGCACACACAAAAGAATTTGGAAAGCCTCCTAAATCACCACCCAAATGAACGGCTTGCCACATGTTTAATAAAAAATTTAAAAATTAAATAAAAACAAAAACAAAAATCCAGATCCCGACCCCACCTCCCCACAAAGGAGGCTCACCAAGCCTTCTCTGTAAAAGGACATACAATAAACTTTATCTAGAGACAAAACTAACAATACTACACAGGCACTCTTATAATGACAAAGAACAAATTTCCAGTTCTTTTATTGACAAAATTCAAGATCTATAATGAATACAATTGGGAGGGGTGGGGCAGAAGGGTTATAACTATCTAACAAGGCATGCGGGATTCTTTTGGGGGATTAACATTTCACTTAACTGAGATTCCAAGTGAAGTGTTCCACATCATCAAACTGATCCCAATGTTTCTATGGAGCCATGTTTGGGATCTAATGGATATACAACTCTTAAAGTCCCTACTGTCCAACTAAAGGGGCCCCTGCTTAATGGTGGGGTGAGAACTCAACTGTTTCCTACTTGCAGCGTGCAGGATGTCACACCGCTTTGCCTACCCTTAATGAGTCGTTAAGGAGAATTAGAGGAGGTGACCCGTGAGCTGTTATTAGTACATCTTTGGTACAGAGGTACATCTTTTGGTACATCTTTGGTACAGAGGTCATTCTACTTCTCTTCAGTATTCTGGCTGTAGATGATGACAAATAAATATGGAAAATGCATTACATGCAAAATCCCATATAAACCACTGCCGAAGAGTCTTCTCATTACCCAAAATGTATACCCCAACACCTAAAGGGATAGACTTATTCCAGCCTAAACAGATGTGATGTTTTAAACCAAACTGAGAAAGTGCGTGACATCCCTGTGTCAGAGCCCCTGACCCTGACCACCCATCCCAGTTATCTTCAACCAGGAGGCCGGGCCAGGTTCATGTTGGTATCTTCAATGACAGGAAACTCAATCTCTCATAAGGTGGCACTGTTTTAAAGGCAGAGAAGTAAAAGCTCTTTTCCTCAGTGTCTGACAAAAAAGGGTGCTCACAGGAGACTAAGGGGGCTGCGTATGCAGACTGGCCGTGCTAAGTTCTCTATGCCTCAATGTCCCCGTGTGTAATACGAGAATAACAACAGTACCTACCCCCACAGTGCTGGTGGGGGGACTAGATTAATTGATCTGCCTAATCCACTTGGAATTGTGCCAGGATCAGCATGGGGGCTGTGTGGGCATTCACTATATTATTGTTGCTGCTGTACAGAAGCAGAGAGAAGCTCAAACTTGTGCCTATGGCACCCCAGTTCTCTCTCCAACAACACCATCACACACTAAGCATCTGAGGGCCAGATGGAGCCAACTTTTGTCACTTATTAAACCAGATCATCATTCCCCTTTTACAGGTGAGAAAACTAAAGTTCAAAGAGGTCAACTTATCCTACCTCTTTGTAGTAGTTAGAATTCCAACTCAGGTCCGTGCGAGCTCCAAAACCCGGCTTCACCATGAAGCCCCCAGACTCAAAACTATCATCAGCGACAATCCATTAGCAAAACCTAATGGAGCATGACCATACCGAGCTGGAGCTCAGTTTTCTGCCTGTGGATCCGTGGTGGGCTTGCATAAACTGGCGTTAATATCAGGCTACATGAACCCAATTAGGCAGTCAGTCAGTCTGGAAAACATCATGCGACGTATTCCAAAGGTCAAAGTTAAAACCTGGCTTCCTGGGCAGCCTTTGCCAGGCACTACCATCAAAGCTGGTCTCATGCACACACCAGACTTAACCAGTGAGGTGCCTAACCAGCACTGACATCGGCTTTTTAAGAAGTCCGGGAGAGAAGCCCGAGACGTGACGCAGAAAAAGGCGGTCGGCAGAAAGACATCACTTACTTTTTAAAAAAGCAAACCTTATTCCCTCCTCTTTTCGGTTTAGGTAACGTTTCCCACCGTTAAGGGGCCTTCCCCAAGGCAAAACAAAAAAGGGGGAGGGGCCGAGGAAGACGGGAAGGAGGGGGCACCCCTAGCTGACTGCAGGGCGCTGCAACACCCACCCGAAGCCCGGAGCGCGACCTACCTTCCCGCGGAGCCCGGCCCCGGAGGGCGTCTCCCCAACGCACCGACACCTCGTCCCTCCCGGGTGAGCGGCTGCGGTCCCTGGCTCCAGTCCGAGCCGCCAGAGTCGCGCGCGCGCCCCCCTCCCGAGAAAAGAAACCTCATGTTTAATTTCTTCCCCAGCCCTCCTATCAGTTCCGCCGAAGGTGCCAACACCCGGGCGACTGGGGCGTCTTTGGGGCCACATTTAACCACGTCTACAACGCCAGCGGGAGGAAGAGCGCAAGACGGGCGAGAAGAGGGAGCGCGATGGGGGCGCGGGGAGCACTTGCGAGGAGGGTCGTCGCCCTCCCAGGGCGACCGCCGCCGCGAAGCTCCAGCAGCGCCTCAGGCCGCTGTCGCGGCGGGGGGGGGGCACCCTCCTCGGGGCCCAGAGCACAACCGGGGGTCCCCGGAGCCGGCTTCCCCTGCCGTCCCCACGTCCGCGGCCGTCGGGGCGATGGCGCAAGCCTCTGCACACAACACCCCCCCTCGCGACAACAGCCACGGTGACAAAATGGCAGCCCGGCGCCCGGCAGTCGTGCCACAGGCGGGCAGGGCCCCGGCGGCCGCCCCTGCCCCCCAGCACCGCCTCGGCGCCCTTCGGGCTCGGCCTCCGGCAGGCCTTGCCTTCACGAAAATAATAACAAAACACCTCGAGCTCCGAAACAGCTGGGGAAGCCAGGAGGCCCGCCCGGGGCCGGCCCGGCGCGCCCGCCCCGCCCGCGCGCACGAGGCCCGGCCGCCCCGGCGCCAGCCCCGCCGCCCGCCAGCCCGCGCCCCGCGCCCCGCGCCGCATGGAGCCGGGCGCCCGCACTCGCAGCCCCGCGCTCGGCGCCGGCCGCGCCATGGGGGAGGGGCGGGGCGGGCCGCGCGAGACCCGGGAAACATGGCTGCTCGTCCTATTTCGGC
This sequence comes from Spilogale gracilis, assembly GCA_004023965.1. NCBI lineage: Eukaryota > Metazoa > Chordata > Mammalia > Carnivora > Mephitidae > Spilogale > Spilogale gracilis. The sequence goes on along the minus strand of PITA01029519.1, from coordinate 5,552 downwards.
GTCGCGGCGTGGCCACCAGCCCCCGGATCCGAGTTGGGAGAGGCTCCGAAGGTGGGTGTGAGGGGGCTCCCGGGGGGGGGGGGAGCGCGGGGGGAGGGGCGCAGGGGGCGCTCCCCAAGAGCTATTTGTCTTAAGAACGGTTAAAAAAAATAGTTCCTCCTCCCCCACCCCTTTTGTCCCTCATTAGCTAGCTTTCTCTCCCCCTCCTCCCCAAATACGCCGAAAGTGCCCCCTCCATCCCCTCCCGCGCCCCACCCCGCCTCGAGGCAGGGGGCAGGCGAGTGGGCCGGGAGACTCGAAGGCGAGGGGGCGAAGCGTGAGAAATCGCTCCCAGTTCGGCGCGGCGCGCTCCCCTCCCCCAGCACACACTCGGGGAAGTTTAAAGAGCCGGTTCGACCCGCTTTCGATCTCGCTCCCCGTCGGCCAGCCGGGTGGCTAGGGTGAGCCCGGCGAACCGCGCGTCCACACCCACCCGCCACGACCCCAGCCCCCTGCTGCGCGCCCTTCCCCCTCCGCACGGGGGGCTTCCGGAAAGTACGCGGGAAGACCGCGGCTCCGGCCCCCTCCCCCACCACCACACCCAGCCCCCAAATCCTCCGGCACCGGGTCTAAGCCGGGATGAAACCGGCCAGAGAAAGGCCAGCCGCCGGCAAATTGTTCGCGGAAACTCCAGCCTTCCCGGCGGGCACCCCCTCCCCTCCCTGCGCCACCCCCTCCCCGCCCTGCGCGCCATAAGGCACTGCACGTCTACAGTCCACAGCTGCGTTATGATGGGGGGGGGCACAAAAAGGATCTTGTTTTCAAAAGTCTCACTCAGGTTTGGGGGAGGAACTAGAGAAAAGAGGAAGCAAGGCCTGCCTTGGCCAGGGATTCGGGTTTTAACGGGCTGGAGGGGCGACAGGTCAGCGCACAGCGCTCCCCAAACTCCCAACTCGGTGGAACCCTGGCCACCGAGGCTGGAGGAAGGGTCCTCCCGCCCGCGCCGCCCTGATCTCCAGAGGGGCTGGGAGAGGAGCCGGCCAGGGTCTCCGCCCCAGAGCCGGGGTCTCCTCCGCTGAGCCACCAACTCGCATAAAACACTGTTTTGAAAGCGAGAGGGAGACAGAAATACAAACGAGCGTTCGAGTAACCCACCCTCACCTTCCCGCTGCCTGGGGGTGGGCTTTCGCCCCAGCCTCCCAGCTCCCATCCGTGTAAGTTTCCTCCGGTCGTACTCCCGCCGCTGCCCAATCAATAACGGCGACCAGAAGGCAAACTCCCATCCCGGAGCTGCGTGTTTCCTATGCCCGCATAAATCTGGACCCAGCCAATACCCACCACGGGCACCAGGTCTGGGCAGCTCGCGTCCTGACAAAGTTTCCCGTGCCCGTGTGTTAACAAGGCGCCGAATGGCTGCCGAGGAGCCCACCCTGGAGAAAGACTGGCCGGGGGGCGCGAGGGCTCAAAGGCTGGCATCTTAGCGAGGCCGGAAGGAGCAGGGGCGAGGGGGGGACCGGGACGTAGGCTTTGGGTAACTTGCAATAGCGATCGCTCGAGGTGGGGAGACGCGGGGATTATCTGTGCCTTTGCACGTTCGAAAATCCCTCCCCCCTTCCAATTTATCCTCCCTTCGGAAGGAAAGGAAGAAACATCAGCATCTGGCCCGAAGGTGGGGTGGAAAGAGTGAGGGAGAAAGAGGAGGAGAGGAAGGGAGGCAGAGAAAGGGAGGGAGGGAGAGAAAGGGCGCGTTCACGAACACTACAAAGTTACAAATATGGCTCCCCCGTCTCTCGCCTCATCACTGCAAAGAAATGAAGACGCACTTTAAACTCGAGCCATTCCCAACTCCACTGCAGCCCCCTCCCCATGCGCTCTCCCCCGGGGCCTCGGCCCACATTTATCAGAAACTAAACCGGACTCGCGAAGCCCAAAACTTATTGTGTGTGTGCGAGCGAGCGAGCGAGCGAGCGAAAGGGAGGGGGAAGGCGCGGGAGGGGGGCGGAAGGGGGGATTCATTTATAAAATATAAAACCCCCCTTTTTTTGTTGTTAAATCCAGGAGGCAGCCCCCCTCCTCCTCCTCCCTCGTTAATCTTCCCCCCAGACGGAGTCAAGGGAGCAGCGAGCTCAGAGGGTTATTTTGCCTCATTCTCTCCGACCCAAACGCGTGCGCCCGCTGGCCCCTGGTGGGTGCACACTCGCACGCACACTCTCGCACCCACATTCGCACACGCGGGAGCACACGCACAGGTAGTCACACACCAAGGGCAGCGGCGGCGGCAGCCGGAACATGCTCGGATGGCATTGCAACCCCCCAACCTTGCAATTCATTTGCAGTCCGACCCCCAAACCCACACCTCCCGGGCGCCCCCCCTCAAAAAAAAGTGCCTCCCCCCAACGCACACACACACACAAAGTAGGAGAATGGACCGACAGAGATATTTTTGGCAAATGCTCACATCAGAGGGCGTCCTGTTCCGCAGCTCTAAATGAATCCGTTTGTCCATGTCCATCTCTCGCGCTCTCTCTCTGCAGAGGCTCCCGCGCCGGCGGAATTCAATCAATAAACCCCGAACCCACGGCCGCGCGTTTTAGGACTTTGAAGGCTCAACCAGCTCCGCTCGGTTCTCGAGCCCCCAGCACCCGCGGCGCACACTAACCTGATCACGGTGGAGGCGGGACCTGGGGTCCGGCGGATGAGCGGCAACAACTGGAGCCAATCGCTGCCGAGGGTCTCCGGGCAACAGCCAATGGTGGCGGCGGCGGGGGGGGAAGGGACCAATGGGCGGGCTGCGCAGCCGGCCAGGGAGGCTCAGCCATTTGGTTGTGGTGCCGGAGACGGACCCCTTTAGATTTCGGGGCGGCTGAGGAGCGCGGCGGCTGCTAGGTGGCTGAGCTAGGGGGGTGGGCAGAATGGCGGGGGAAGGGAAGGTGACTGCGCCTGGAGGGCCGAGCCGCTCGGCCTCGCCAGCCCGCCGCCGCCTCAGCGTTTGGCCGGGGGCGGGGCCGCAGGTGCGTTACCCGAGGGGGAGGGGCGCGGCCGGAGGGGTCGGGGTCGGGGTCCTCGCCGGACGGAGGGCTCGGTGGGGCGGCTCTGGGCCTGCCCGTGTCGCTGGACTGGGTTGGCGAAAGAGGCGGGCGGCGCGAGGTCTGGGGGCCGCGGGGCTACCCCGCGGACCTGCGGGCGGATGAAAGGCCTGAAAGGAGGGGGAGGGGTCAAGGGTGCAGTGGGGGGAAGGGCGGGTCATTTTCTGGGTCCGGCGGGCCCAGCCGGTAGAGCGTGGCTGCTGCCCTCCTCTTCCTCCTCGGGTTCCCACCCTGGAGCTGCGGTCTGCGGCCCTCGCGCCTCGTCCTCGTCCTCGTCCTCGTCCAGCCGCGGCCATCGCCGCCCCTCTAATAAACAAGTAAATGAAAGCAAGATGCGTCCGCCTTTGGATGACTTTCCCCGCCGTTCTTGACCCTGTCCACGGAGGGGCATTTCAGTCTGCTGTCATATAAGGTCGACCTGGAAGGAGCGATCACCAGGAGGCACCCAGGATCTTGTTCAGTCAATAAATGAATGAAGAGCATGGGCTAAGGATTATGGCTGACTATATTGAATATTAAAAAGCGAAAAAGGAAAGTACTAATAACTCCTGGTGTTCTGGACCAAACGTAATTTATGGGCTTTGTAGATCTAGTGAAAGAAAACGGCGCACAGTTTATTCTAATCGTCCACCTGAATCATTTAGTTCCATTTGGGTTGCCTCTCAGAGGCCCTATTTGGAGCACTTTCTCCAGGTTTTACGGTTTGCTTGCTTTGGGTTTTTTTGTTTTTTGTTTTAATCACATCAGTTTTAAGACCTAAAAGCCTTCACTCGCACTGGGTTACCCACTTCTTGTGGCCAGGCCTTGGACCTTGTCATTTACTAAACTCGCTGCCTGTGGCTGTTAATAAATGGTGGGGATTGTTGTCCACAAGGACCGATACATCTTTACCCTTCCACACAACTGTTTTCAGTGCTTATACTTCTACAGGTCTACACTCTCTCTTACACACTCCAAGGTGGTTTGGGTGGGGGGATACATTGTCTTTATTTTCCAGGCATATGGGTTCAAGGGAGAGATAAACCAGCATGTATGTTGCAAATTTGAAGTATTGTTACATAACACCAATACAATTTCTTGAGCACATAAAGTTTAGGAGGAAATAGAAAGTGACAGAATGTAAATAAAACGCACATACAGAATGCTTACACTGGGGAAGAAACTACTAACTTTTAATACTGTAACCTGATGGATTGTAAACATATAATCCTACAGCTAAGCACTTTACTCAGGAAATTTTTGTTTCAGAGAAAATGATCAGTGGAATTTGAAAAATGATATGTTTACTCTGAGTAACTGGGAAGTGCTAAATAAAAATGGAAAGTCATTGTTTTATTTCATCTGGATATAAATAGAATAATACATTTGACTTGTTGACTTAGCTGACATTTGTTTTCCTCAGTTTTGTTAATCTTATTGAACTCAATTTGTGTAGTTGGAATTCATTTATTTTTAAATTGTATTGGCTTTGTTAAAGAGCTTACAGAGACCCCAAATTTTCTCTTTGCCAGAGTCAGTTGTTATTTCTGGATATGGCATTTAAGGTGGTTTTGAAACAGCTTTTCATCACACATACATTAAGTCAATATGACGTGTAGAAGGTATCTAACATAGGAGTACTGAAGTTTACATTCTCTTTGACGGTAAATACTCCTCTTCAGTTTGAATTTTTAACCACAATTAAGTCCACAGTGTGGTACAGAACAGAGCTTTCCAGAGGAGTAATCCTTTAAAAGCCAGCCAATCAAATGCAGAGATGTTCCTGATCCGGCTGTGCTGAACAGGAGTGAGTAGCTCACTTTATACAAAGATTGAAGAAGATGACTTGGAAGCCCAAACCCCCAGTAAAAAGAGTGTACAGGAACACATTAAAGTTGGAATTGAAAAAATTATGGCTTGATCACTAAGTCAAAAACATTTTAAGTGTTTTTAGGAGCATCTTTTATACATTTTGGTAACAGATTTTGTATTGGTGTTAGAAAATTGAAAGAAGGCTTCACTAGATTCCAATCTTAAAGAAGTTGAAATATCTAAGAAGTATATATAACCAATTGAATACTTTACTTTCCATCTTTCCAAAATGCTTTAAAAGAACAGATTTCCTCTTACTTTTACAGATACGTTTGTAGTTTATTTCTGAGAAATGTTTGTTGAATTTGACTTTTTCTTATCAAAAGGAAGTGGGAATTTAACTCAGCTAAACCTTTGCCCTATGCGACTTGACCAAACATTAAAAAAAAAAAAAAAACCAAACGGCTCTTACATTCCTTTGCAGAGTTGTTTCTTAAATTACATTTCATTGCATATTATACTCTGAAATAAATGCTCTGAATGGTTCTGAGTACCAGAAGATAGAATAAGAAAAGAAGCCCATTTGACAATGGGAGTTGGTTTATGAAAGTATTTGGAGTCTGTAACTTCTAGAGCTGGACTGGATTCACACTGAGAAGAATAAATGAGATATAATTCAAGGGCTTGAGCCCATAG